>BLKR01005541.1:0-77966 GCA_011170035.1 Teleogryllus occipitalis | reverse complement strand
AAAATCTATTTTCAACATAAATAAGCAATAAATTTTTGCTCTTATTACTTCCTGTCGCGACAACATGGACACGATAATTTGAATAATTGTATTTCCCACTGAATTCTAGAAGACGTGCACAGAAAATTAAGTTACATTTATGTCCAGAAGCAAAACAAGGGGCCATCTCAGCATTTGCTCAATGGATCAGGGAAACTGGACGAAAACCTGATCGAGATGGGGGTCATTGACCCGGAAGCTGTAGTACAATAGTTGTTACAGGTTGTTTATACTTATTTATACAGTCCAAATAGTAAATAATGCATTATGTATCATTGTTAAAGTTAATGTTACTTTTCTTGTGATGCTCAGTATAGTCTCTAATTGTATAGAAACAGTTATGCAGCAGAAACGATTTCACTTGGGATTTAAACTTTTCTATTGAATTTAATCGTTTAATGCCATCTGGCAAAGTGTTGTAAAATAATGTACATGTATTGTATGTGAATTTTTTTGTAATGAGCTGTTGATACTGTCACCTGATGAATATGATTTCTACGTCGAGTGTTATAGTAATAGACTTCGGCATTTTCTGAAAATATATTCCCGCCCTTAAGCAAGTCATTTTTTACAAAAACCACTGATTCGTAAATAAAAGACACGGTAATGGTAGAATTCCTAGATTAATGAAGATAGGCTTACAAGAATCACGTGGGTGGGATTTGGTTATTATTCGTACAATTCGTTTTTGTAATCTAAAAGTCTGGGAGCTATAAGATGTATTTCCCCAGAATATTATGCCATATCTCAGGCGGGAATGAACATTCGCGAAATATACACAACGAGCAGTATGAAGGCCGACTGAATTTGCAAGAGTTCTGAACGCGTAGCATAATGAACTTAATTTTGTGTTCAATTCATTTAAATGGACGTTCCATTTAAGGTTTGACTGAATTGAGAGCCCTAAAAATTTTGTTGCCTTAACATCAGTCAATGGTACACCGTTCATTTTCAATGGAGCACAGAATTGTTTATTTGATATGGAAAACTGCATTAAAACCGTTTTCTTTTCGTTTACTATTAATTTGTTATTTCGGAACCAATTTGAAACGTCTGATATTGTACTATTTACGGGTTCTTTATTGCAAAGGATGTTCGTATCATCCGCAAAGGGAACTGTTCTTCCGTTTCGAATCGTCGAGGGCATATCGTTTACGTAAAGTAGGAACAGAATAGGGCCTAAAATCGATCCTTGAGGAACTCCACATGCAATGGGCAAAGAGTCGGAAAGGTGTGTACGTAATGTTCCATCATTCCAGTACGGTATTTCAACTCTGAGATCGTTGTTTAAGGTACGAACATAACCAATCTAGAGCAATACCACGAATTCCATATGAAGGTAATTTGGAAAGTAAAATGTCATGATCAATGACGTCAAAAGCTTTTGAGAGATCTAAAAATAATCCAATAGATGCCTCGTTTTGATCCAATGATGAGGCGACATCTTTAAGAAAAGAAAATATAGCTGTTTCCGTTGATTTTGATTTTCTAAATCCATGTTGGCAATCTGAAAGCGCATCGTGTTTAGTGAGAAAGGTTTCTATTCGTACGTAAAAAAGTCTCACTAATATTTTTGAAAAAACTGATAGAAGAGAAATGGGCCGATAATTTTGAATTTCATTTTTGTTGCCTTTTTTGAAAAGCGGCTTAATTTTAGCTGTTTTGAAAATATCTGGAAACGTTCCAGTGCATAAAGATGCATTAAATATGTGAGTTAATGGGTGTATAATGGCATACGCACAAGCCTTTAACAAAGAATCCGGGAATTCATCTAAACCGGACGAATATTTATATTTTAGTTTACCGATTATTTTGAGAATTTCATAGGAAGAAGTTTCGGAAACGAACATTGTGTCTAAAATTTTGGGTGAACTGTCTGTTTTTGAATTTTGTGGCTGAAGACGCTTAGTGAGATCGGCAGCAATTCTCGAAAAGTATTAGTTAAAGAGATTAGCCACTGTTGCCGGATCGTTCACATTTATATCGTTATATTTTAAAACAACATTCTCTGCGGGTTTTCTAGTTGATTTGGTAGTATTGTTTATTATATTCCACATTGCTTTTGTTTTATTATTTGAGTTCAAAATATCCTGATCGTTTTTCATGATTTTAGCCTGCCTTATGACTTTTCGTAACAATGTTTTGTATTTTTAAAGTAGATAAGGAAATCTTGAGATACGTCATGACGTTTAGAAATAAAGTAGAGAGTACGTTTATTTTTACACGATGTTCTAATTCCTTTTGTGATCCAAGTATTACTTTTTCGTGAAATGTTTAATTTTCTCTTTTTAATAGGAAAGCATGCGTTAAAGAGAAATGAAAGCTTTGAGAAAAATAAATTATATTTTTCATTTGTGTCAATAGCGTTATAAACTGACTCCCATGATTTTTTCAGCAAGTAGTCCGTAAATAACTTTATGTTAACTGTAGTAAATGCTCTGCACATGCGTGTTTTATTTATTGTGTCAGTATTCATGTTATTAGTAATTGTAAGAATTTGTGCATCGTGGTCACTGTAACCTAGATTATTCGTTATTATTTCATATCTAGTTGTGGTTTTGTTAATTATAATTTGATCTATTTCTGTTTGTGATTTAAGAGTATTCCGTGTAGGTACGTTCACTGTAATATCTAAATTAAAAGAATGAATTAAATTGAGAAACTGCTCTTTTTCGAAGGATTCGCTCAGAAAATCAATATTGAAATCTCCACATACAACAATGGATTTAAAAGAGAGATTACTAATTTTGTTCAGAGTTATCTCTAGATTTTCTACGAAATTGAAATAATCTAAAGCTTGCTTTGTTGGAGGTCTGTAGATGCAAAGTAAAATAATTTTGAGCGTAGTAAGATGTACAACTGTTATTTCAAAAACTTTTCAACTGCATATAAATTGAATTCTGACAAGAAGGTAGAATCAATATTATTTCTTACATAAATACACGAACCTCCGTAAGCAGGGCCTTTATTTGATTCCCTTGCTCTACAATAAGATCCTGCAAGGTAAAAACTAGGAATTTGGAGTGTGTTTAGATCATTATGAGATAACCAATGTTCTGTAAACAAAGAACATCTATTTGACTGAGATCACACTCTAATGCTGCCTCGATAAATTCAATTTTATTTGAAAGAGATTGCACATTATGATGCATTATTTGAATATTTTTCATGTACCTACACGGATGCTTTTCTGCTGCATCTGACTCTAGTTGCTATTTATTTATCTCATTTTTACCTCGAGTGCGTGGTCGAAGGAAGTATCGTGTCCCAGCAGTGTTAGGAGGTGGGGAAGGAGGGGTTACAGATGTAGGGGAATGAATAATGGGAGAGGTAGTACAAGGATTAGGTTCAGGGGATAAGGTAATTGGGTCCAAAGGGGTTCCGGAGGATGGAAGAGAACTAGGAAATGTAGGTGGGGATGAATCTTGGATAGGATACTGCTGAGGTGTAAGGATGTGTGTAGCAAGTTCGCTACCGAGTGCATGTTTTCCGACAAGGTTCAAGTGAAGACCATGCCGGGTGAAGTGTTTTTCTGAGAGAAAGTTAAGCTCAAATAATTTAACATGTGTGCCTCTCAGATGCAGTTTTAATTTGTTGTTTGCGTGTCTAATTTCTTTGCACAGTGTTGGTTTGTTGTACCAGAAGGGCAGAGTCGAGATTACAATGTTCGTGTTTTTGGGCGGCACGTTGTAATTTGTCAACATGTTGCTCAGGTGTAAAGTGACCACCCAAATTGATGTCATTCTGCCCTCCTATGATGATGACTGTATCCCGTTTGGTGAGAGTTTTTGTGTGGGTGTCCAATTCACTGATCACGTCGGCAAACCTCCCGTTAGGTTTAAACACACACATGACAGAGAAATTGGATGGGAGTTTCCCACTGAGCAGGGAGGAGATTTGTCGCCCACAATTCGTTATTCGTATTCTCATTAAAATTCGGCACAAAATAACTTGTGGCACAGTTCTTAGACTCACCAAGAGTAAGTAAATTTATTTATTTCACCTCAGTTATTCTGCTCACCAAAGGGACACCTCACAAAAACGAGACGTCGGGAGCACTATCGGTCGCTTGGCGTCCCGTACTCGGCGCGTGGTCGGCCGTGCGTCCGTTTCAATACGAGCGACGCCTCGGGTAGGGTTTGTTTACCCTCGGCGCTGGAGTCAAGTCAGGAGAAAAAGGTCGAATGCGGCTCGAGTGTGGCAATGATGCGGAAGTAGGTCGCGTTCCAAACACTGAGCTTCTTGTGCCCCGCCGCCGCCGTAGCTGCAGCAGCAGCAATGGCTCTGTTCGGGCAACTGCCAACCGAGCGAACGCCCACTGCTGACGCTATCTCAAGAGCGGACTACCAACGCAACTGGTCCTCGGCATTGTCTGGTTCCACCCTGAGGTGTTGCGATACTAAATTCGATTCGATTGTTGGTAACAACATAAAATATCAGTTCCTCAATCGAATGGAATCGATATATGATTTTAAGTCAATGGCGGGTCCTTGGAGGTATATAGGCAAGGTAGACCGTGCTTACAGGTAATAAAGATATATTACTAATTTTGAATACGCGTAGAAATTTAAGAAAAGAGGGATATCGATTGTTCCGTTAGACACCCAGGAATTCGGGAAAATCGGAAAATAACTGAACGGTTTCGATTGTGACTAAAAAATGCAAGTACAGTACTTGAATGTGTTTGTCGGGCGTTCTCATTTTGCGCATACCGACTGAATTCTCAAAACCAATGTGTTACTTCTTACTGATGTCGGTCGAGAGAAAGGCTCCAAGGAAAGGCTATTCACGAGATTCAATATTTGCTATTCACGAGTTGGGTTACGGAAGTGCAACTTTTTTATATCCGTACTTCGTATATAAAGGACAGTTGTATTGTGTATCCGTTTACTGTTTCAGTTAAAATATTTGATTTATTGCAGCGATATACGGCAGTATTTTTTGTAGATGTTCTTGAGCAGAGTGCTTGTTAGTTTTTGGAAGACCATTTTGTGTGGTTTTCTTCACCAGTTCTGACCGCGAGATCCAAGGTTCGAGTCCCGTCGGTGCCAGGATTTTCGACTCTAGCTTGTAATCTAGGTCGAATTCAGTCGCTGTCTGGATGAGAATTCTAGCAGCCGGTTGCTCTGATCGGTAGTTTTCCGTGGTGTCTGCGATCAATGCCAGGCGAATGCCGGAGCAGTACCCTAACAAACGAGCCACGGACAGCGTGCGATCTTTCCTTTCCATTCTTTGTCCTATTCTCACTCTTTACTTACACTAGCAAGCACTATATTGCCATACTCACCGGGAGACCGGTCGGGGGCTTAGAGCTTGTCCCGGCTGGGGCGGTGCCCCGCTAGTGGGAGAGTCCTGGTTAGGGGGAAACCCCACTAGCCGACGGTAGGTCGGCGCCTGATCTCGCCATCCAACGGGGGAAGATCATCGTCACCTCTCGAGAGGGGAAACATGCACTACACTTACGGGACTAATGACCTTAGCAGTTGACACGCACGGAATCACTAATAATCAATCATTTTGAAATCAAAGAGCGCCCGTCCAGTGGTGTCTCTGGCGTCTCGCTATAACCCTGGCAAAGCACGGATGTGGAACGTGACGCTCTTATGGGTTTAAAATTGCAAAACACGAGCCTCTCATCTTCAGGCGGTTCCTATGCGAGCAGGCCCGTGCGTTCCCCATGCGTTTTAGCACCGCAACGTCCCACAAAAAAACACGAGTACTCCCTGTCTTGTTCTAGGAACTCATCGCTGGCTGCGGGGAACTAGGGAATACCTGTTTTCTGTCTTTGCCAAATGTATATGCGCATATTGTTTTATTAGTTTGCGTGTCATTAGAGGTGCGAAAGTTTGATCAATTTTTGACGATATTGAGTTGATTATTTATCCTGTTGGGCGAATTTATTTTCATTTTATATTTGGTTTGTTGATTTAAAATGGCATTTGTTGAGCAGTGTTACGGTTGTGAAAAGTCTGTTGATCCTCTGTGACCGAGTGCAATTCTTTTCTATTCGGTCATTTTACTTCGTTACACAAACGTGTGTGTGTTGTGCGATGTCGAAGCACAATTATTTTGTGATTATTTTCATTGTTGTTGCTCTTGTGTTCTTGTCGTCGACACTCCTGCTGCCAGCGTCCGTGAAATGGAACTGATAACTCTTGCGAAACGAAAAAAGCATCTTTTCTTCTAGTGTTCATGCTTTTTGTGTGAATTTTTTATCCTTGACTTAGTAAAGGTTACAAATGATAAATATTAATTTCCTTGGTATTAGAAAATAAAATCAATAGAAAATGTTTAAAAAATACTTTTGGTTTTTGCCCTATTGAAGAATAACTAGTTATTAAGAGGCGTAATGAAGTATTTTGTTCACATTTCTGGACGTGTTTTAGTCTATTAGCATGTCGCGAAGTTGATATAGATTCATTCATTGCCAAAAAGAGTTACAAATTACATTAATTGCTTTCTGAATATTTTCAATCTACGTGTGTGGCTTGTTCTCAAAACCGAATTCGCACTTGAACGTTGCTCGTGGCATGATCGACCAGACCGACGTCACGAGGGGAAGAAGGTCGATGAATGCTGAGATATCGATCTGGAGAATCTACTAGTTTTATAGGCTTTGCTCACGCATTCAACTGGAAGTGAAGGTCTTTGTTCAGGCATTTTGATTAAATAACTTTTATTTTTAACTTTGACTGTGGTGGAAAGAGCATGCTAATTCATCACTTTTTTGTGACTTTAACCCAATGTTATGAAAATGGGAAATTTAATAATAAACATTACTTAATATTATAATCAAAATTCTGTTAATACCTATGATTATACCTGTGTGATAACTGATAATGTATCTTCTGCAATTGCATATTATCTTTAAATGTAGTTTATTGTAAAATTTACTTTAATTTCTTTTCCAGAACTGAAGATGACAACCAAGTGATAATTAGTGATATGCGCATTTATGTTTTAGCGATTAGGAAAACAGCGTGTTCCGCACAACAGCAAATTTGCTTAGATCCTATTGTGTAATTACGTTTCCAAATAATATTCTACCTTCAAATGATACTTTTTTTTAGTTGGATAGAAAATAATCAGTGCTATCAAATTTAATTCGACCAGATCCAGTGTTGAAAATAATCAAATATATTTCTCCCAATCTTGCTGAATGAGCAGAAAGCTTTAGCCATCCAAACTTGAAACTACATAATGTAGCCGGATACGAGTTTGAGTTGAAGTTGGTTTAAAACCTTTAATGTCAAGAGTGATTAATTTAGCAATGAAATTCTAGAGTTCTGAGATTTAATTCTCCTTCTCACCGCAAGATAATGGTAACATAAAAAGGTTGTTTTGAGAAAAGCAAGATTAAGAGCAAGACTTAAGAAATGTAATATTTCCAAATATTCTTGAAAATATTCAAGAATTAGTGGAGAAGAAAGTATAGAGAAGTGAAAGTAACTCGTACATCAGATTTGCAGATTAAAAAAAACATATTCGAAGAACTGTCAGAGATAGAAGAATGTGGCATATCATTATCTTATTACGAATTGTATAATTACCCAAGAGTGAAATTGTTATAGTGTTTCGAAATGGGCATGGATTACAATCTAGTGCACAGATGAATCATTTCAGACGATAAAAATAATTCATCATGTTCTCTTGATATTAGTAATAAATAATTCATTTAGGCTTTTAGTCTCGGAAGCATAGATTCCCGTAAAAAGGGTTTTATGTAAATTTTCGATTTCGTGGAAGTACATAGATACACTGGAAGAAGACGTGATTTTAGTATATTACGAAAGTGATATCTCTTCTCCTTTACACATATTTATGTCTAGAGCATTTCCTCAACTTCATTAGCTTTCTTGCCGTGAATATTCAAGATCGTATCCGACACACTTATTTAGAATTAGCAAACCCTACATATTTAATTTGTCTAAATATTTGTTATTTATTTTAATATTATATTTATACTTCTTTTACCATTCTCTGCTATATTATTTCAATAGTATAGATGAGTTTTGTGGCTCTAAAATGTAAGCAATCTTTATAAATGGGGCCTCTTAAGATAGAGAATTGAAATCCGTACAGTTACATAACTCCAAAACAAAGCGTTCTGGGGCCATATAACATGGAATTTTGAGGTCAATGATGTCAAAGAAATGTTCTTCACACCGTAATCTACAGAATGAGATCTTGTACATTCTATTACATTTTTGCTGCTTCGGCGCTTCTCGATTCTACCCCACCTGTTCAGAGACGTGCAGAATCTGCAACTGTACGTGAAATTAAACTAATTTCTTGATATTCAGTGCGATTGAACTGCACGAGTGTACCTCTCTGTTCGTTACTAAAGTTAAAAAAGAATAGTTTGTATTGACAAGGGTGTATTGAAGTGTTTATGCTTCATACGTTCAGTTAGTACAATTACAAGATGACATATACAACAAGTGAGAATACGAGGGTCCTGAAGAAAAATATGTAATGGGCTTGATGTGGAATTGGAACGAGAGGGAAGAATGCAAGGTTTAACGTGCGAGAATTAGCGCACGTTTCCTTGAGCCCTCACTTCGCCTGTTTGGCTATTTTCATAAAAGGAATTTTATATCAAATTTGTAGTTCGTTTTTAAATACAAAATAGTTTCTATTCCATGGGAGCAAATATTTCTGGTTATCAGATTTTGTCTCCAAATCTCCTTGGTATCATTTATTCTTACTTCAATTAATGTTGGCAAAGGAGTGGGGGTAGGTATTCTGGGGCTCAAGAAAACGTGCGCGTATAATACGCTAGTTTTATTGCTGTTTCTGTTCCTCGATATGAGGCTTCTTTTTGATGAGACGTTATTTGTTAGTGCGGTTGAATAATGCGGCGAGCTGGGTTTTCGAAGTAATTAAAAGGCGTGTCACCCGAGCAGCGAGCGCCTGAGTGCGAAGGCCCGCGCGCGCCACTTGTTCGCGCGCACCTTCGGCCGAGGGCAATTAGGCGGCTGCCCTTCGGCGCCGAAGGCCGAGGGCGAGCGTCGGGCCACGCCTTTGTTTGGACTCTGTCATTCGAGCAGGCTGCGCGCAATTCATCAGGTCGCCCCCGCCCCCAGCCCGCCGCTTCCTTCGCGACGCTCGGGTCGCGTCAATTAACCAATGGCCTGCCTCGGAGGCGGCGCACGGTGGTGCGAAACACGCGAAAAGCGGACAAAATTTTTTCCTCTCTCTTTCTTCTTTCGTTCTTCCTTCCTTTCTTTCTTTCCTTCTGCCTTTGTTTATTTCTTTGTTTAATTGTTTATTTCTTTGTTCGTTTCTTGGTTTCTTTGTTTATGTCTTTGTTCATTTCTTTGTTCATTTCTTTGTATCTTTGTTTATTTCTTTGTTTCTTTCTTTCTGCCTTTCTTTCTTTCTCTTCCTTTTCTTTCTTCAAAAATGGCCCATTTACGTGTTTCAAAAAATTAAAAGACAAATTAGAAATATTTTTTGTTCACTGTTTTATTATTTTCGTTTTTGTTCATGATTGTGTAAAAAGTCTGGAAATACAGAAGTTTTTTAAAAAGCGACATGATCCTAATTTAAACCGACTGGGGGTTTCACTATCTAGTACGTAATTGTTAAAGTAATAAATTATAATTCTTCTCTCGTTAATTTTCATTACGAATTACATTATTTTAAATGTCTATGTTTCGTAGAAAATAATAATTCTTTGTATTTGTTTTCAGTATCAAGACAAGCCTGTCAACAACATTGGATCGACGTTTCTTGATATTACAAATACATTTATAAACATCATGAAATTTATTCCAATATTACAAAAAAGATTAGATAAAATATTCGTTCAGTTTTTATTTCAAATTTCCGTCGAGAATGTAAATTCATATAAGCTTTTAATTTTGAATTCTAAATGAAGATAGTAGGAAAGAAAGATTCGCGGGGAGTTCGTGTCCGGTTATTTAAGGCACTACTCGGACATGTCTGGAATTCCTGGATGCAAAACATGAAAACCACTAATCAGAGTAGCCGCCCTATAGAATTCTCATCGAGGCAGTGGCTTCGTCCGATCCAGCTAGTAGCCCTTCCAGGGATATTTTTTTATTAAAGAACGATATTTTTGTCCGTCCTCACCTTTAACCGGTGCACAGTACGGTGAGACCGACTGATGCGACATCGCGCGGGAAAGGTGGCTGGCGAAACGAACAGGTAAAACAGGCGTAAATTTTGTTAGACACTTCCACATATGCTTGAACTAAGGATTGTTGGTGGAAAATATAGATAGATGCTTTGGGAAAAAACAAAATGACTCATGAGTAACGATCGGATTTTCATGTAGTAAAACTCCCTAAAATGTGCAATAAAACATGAAAACAGCAATAAAAAGGTCATGACTTTGCAAAACGGTGTTATGTGGCCTAAAACTCCAGTTAATACTTATATCACTTATTTTTATATTTTGAATGATATATTTGAATTAAATGAAATATTAAAAGTTTAGTGTTGTTATAATTAAGTTTGTACTTATTGTTTAAAAAAACATATTTAATATTTTAAATATTATTCGCACATAAAATTAAATTAACATAAAACAAAAATAGTAAATACAAAAATTGAAAAATGCAAACATACCTTCAGAAATAAAAAATAACTAAAGTTACAGAAGAAATGTTCTTAATTGTTTTCATTTTAATTTACATTTATGTTTATTTCCAAATTAATTTCTGAGAAATTATTATATCTTCTATTAACTAATGTGTTTCAGACAGGAAAAACATTTAATTTTCTACATTTACTCTGTATCTGTGTGTGTGTGCGCGCGGAGTCTCACTGTGACCTACGTGACCGCTGCTAAAAGCAATCAAAACTGCCTTCATTCTCTCTTGAACCTCCCAGGGCAACGTCTGTTCCGAGAAATTCGATGAATTTGAAACGATGTGCAGCTTGTCGCTAAGCTTCGCGCCCGGACGTAAGGTCAAATGTGATTCACGCATGCAGTCTCGTGTTGATAAGTTCAGCGAAGACTGTCAAAACGGATATATGATCCGATTGAGAAGATGGACCTCGCACATTGCGTTTGCTGAGCGGCCGCAACCAAGGGCCACAGACCTATCTCTGCTCCAGTAACTCAGAAATTTTAATTTAGACAATAGCCATCATGAAAGGTATAGAGATAGACGCTAAGTTCTTAGGGCAACAAAATGCAGAATGTATACATATTTGGAACTCGCGTTTCACAGATCACCCGAATGCAGTGCTAGGTTATGTGATAAAACCTTTTTCTCTAACGAAACCTTTAAAAAAGATAAAAAACAAGTTGATAATATAAAAATTATATATAATTCAATAAAACTATGAATCTTGCTTATTCGTCCAGTAAAATCCCAAAATGTGCAATTTTTAGGCAACATTACCTAAAACGTGCAATATCGTGCAGTAACCCCCAAACGTGCAATTTCGTGCAAAATAAAACACATACTACAATAATGTCCTTTTCATGATTCAAATTTCTGTCAAGGTTTCATCCAATTTCAAGTTAGCAAAGAAAATACGCAGTAACACGAGAATCCGGTCTTTACTCATTACATTACTTACATTAAAGAATGGGGGGAAAATTAAGATTGATTGAGGGTACAGAAGTGCATATGGAGTGGGAAAAGAAGAGAATAATAAGAGAAAGGATAATTAATGAAAATAAAGATACAGAAAGAACATGACGGATAAGTGAAGGGACGAAGACAGTAAAAGAAGAGAGAGAAGAGATTGAGAATTAGAAAGACGAAGCAGAGCTGAAGAAAAAAATAAACATAAAAGATGGAGACAGCACTAAGTCACCGGTTTCGAGAGAGATGGAAAAAAAGAAACCAATTACCTGAAAGAAGTGGAGCAAAGAGGTGGCGAGAAAGGGAGAGAGATCAGCAAAACAAACAGAAACAGAGTAAGAAAATTATAGTACCGGGTGAAAGATCGGAACAGGAAATAGGGGTACAAAGTTTGTTGAAAAAGTTTTGATGTTAAGGCGACGTTTAAACAACCTGTTTGCCAAGATGGAGAATGTTCATATGATAAAAAAAACTTTACACGTGAGTAAATCTACAGCGTTTAATTTCTAATTGCTATCATACTTTGAAGGACCTGTAATTGTTCAACATTCTTTTAAACTACTCGTATTTGAAAAGGAAATGGTATACCTAATTTTTGTTTCTGAGCATACTCGATAGAGTGAGGGCCGTCTATAGGTTATTCTTACAGAAATAAAGCGAGTTCTAGGACAGAAGCTAATACGTGCTTTGGGCTTCCGTGATACTGTGGATCCAAGGGTAGGTAAATGGTGAAAACGCATGGGCAAACAATTACAGTATATCACCAAGGGAGCATTATTACATACATTCACACTCCCGCTTCACCTATAATTCCATTTTCTCCTACCACCATTTTTCTGGATACTTTTTCCACACAGAGAACAGTTCCCGCAATTGCCAGCACAGGTCTCTCGCTCATTCGAAGAAGAGCTTTGAGTTCGAAGAATACAGATGCCTGAATGAAGCACACAAAATAGATTCGGTATATACCCGATACACGTGCAATAGCGCGTAAATTGTAAAAGGGCGACATTGTAAAAAAAATCTTAAATGTCAAACCGAATAACGCCCAACCGAGTTACTAGCGGTAATTTTATCCACCCTTTTCCCTACATTTTCCTCACGGAGGTGTCTGGGTGCAAAAGGCGACACGACTATTACATTTTTTCTTTTCTAAGAACAAATTAATAATCTATTATGATAAACCAGAAACACCCGGTTTTATTTGAACAGAAAAAGGTATCAAGACAATATAAATATCACGTAAACGAATGCATATAGAATGCTTATAATGAAAGAATACACGTTGTCATGGCAACCTGTAAACAAGAAGTTCCATGCTCTAAAACATTGACGTTCTTCATTGTGAGAAAGAAAGTAGGGCTCCGTGGTAGCATAAAAAGAATGTATGGAAGAGACCATGCAAGCCATAGTTTTGTAGAAATTTAGTAATACTCACTCTCTCTTGCGAAACCGACCAGAACGGATGCATTTGACCAAAACGGTATGAGTATCTTCCGTTAAGATTTGGTTTAGTATTGTTAATTACAAGGAAGAGGGTGACACGTAATTAGTTTTTATAGGCTTAAAATTTGTATAGACTCTTTAATCTGTCTTTAGTTATTTTAATCTGACTTTAGCTATTGCGAAATAGGCCGAACCGTCAGTGGCACTGATAGGCGTTACAAGAAACTTAGATTACATACTCTCAACTGCTGACTTTGTCAGCTAAGAAGTGGAATACGCTATTCAGGAATTCCGTGGGGAACTTTCGATGCATCTCAAACATTCAGCGAAAATGCTTTAAAATGATGGGTAAAGGTAAAACAAAATGACTTATTAGTTGAAATCGACGAAAAACGAAAAAAATGCAGTATAAAAATGGGCCATTTCCTTTTATTATAACATAAACTTAACGTTACGTAAAAGGCGTTATTCTAAAATCACCAGAAAAAAATTCATTAAAATCCGTCCCCTAGTGATGATGGTTCTTTGATAACTGACTGCATTTTAAATCGCCACTAATATTGTGATGTTTAATGAAGCTGATTGGCAGGAGCCGGATAGGCTGCGCAACAGCACATCCCTGTCGTCGCATCATGGCGCAGACCCGGACACGCGTGCTGGGCGCTGCTGTAGACCTCTGCGTCAGGAAGCCCGGCAGATGGAGTGCACTACAGTACCGGCAGCGTGTATGCGACTGACAGTTCTCTCGCCACGTGCTGTGGTACGTCATATGACCTGATCTGAAGCAATCAGCTTGCAAGGATTTGTTTACTTTCTCTCAGCACGGGGTTCAGCATTGCTGTTCATCTGACTCGCAAGAAGACGCTCGAGAAGACTCTCTTCCGCTGGCACTACCAAAATCGGTTACCACAAAACCACATATACCACCATTTAGAACTATTTAATTGCTAATTAATTACGCAAAAATTAATTTTTTTGCTCTCCAAACTTTTGCGTTATGAATGGTGAGCTAGCGGAAGATTCCGCTGGATCAACCACAATTAGTTACCACAAAACCAAATACGCCAACTTGTAGAGCGATTTAATTGCTAATTAATTACGCAAAAATTATTTCAATTGCTCTTCAAACTTCCGAGTAAATAATTATAAACTAGCACTTCCGGTTTCCGCTGGCACTACCACAAACGGTTACCACAAAACCACATACGCCATCTTGTAGAGCGATTTAATTGCTAATTAATTACGCAAAAATTAATTTTTTTGCTCTTCAAATTTTTACGTAATGAATGGTGAGCTAGCGGAAGATTCCGCTGGATCTACCACATTTAATTACCACAAAACCAAATATACCATCTTGTAGAGCGATTTAATTGCTAATTAATTACGCAAAAATTAATTTTTTTGCTCTTCAAACATTCGAGTAATTAATTGTAAATTGCCGGGCACACGCGGCCCGCCGGCCGGCCGGCCGGCCGGCCGGCCGAACGGTTGGGGTCGTGACGTCACGGTTGAGGGGTATCCAGGCCGCAGCCGTCGCGCCGGCGCCGCTGCCCGCCCGGCTGACTGGCATATTTAAATGAAATACACGAACTGGCCGTGAACTGACTTCGATATTGAAAATTATGCCAGTACTTTGTTATGTTAATAAAGGTCTTCCAAGTACTTTGCTAATGTTCGCTGTATGCGTGTCCTAATCTACGATATGTTGGAAAATACTTGATTCTATCGTAGTACGTTCTGTGGTATCGAGTTAGAAATTCATTTTGTTGACATTGTATTGTTTCAATTGTGTCGGGCTATATCGCAAAACATTGCCTATGTGACTATGTAACCCTTACAGGGTTATAGCAGAACTATTTGTACACGTGACTTACTGTTCTTTCACAGTGGCAAAGTTATTTGTAAATCGAGGTTTGAATTATGGGCATTTTTTGTAGCATCTGCTAATCATAAATCAGTAATGCGATTGACGACTCTTTGGATATGTGTAAATATTTAATAATTATGGAAGGATAAACATTATCTTTAGAACATTTGTTCCATTGCTATTTGGCTCACTTGTGCATCACTTGTGCTTTCCAAATGAATTTTAAAACGTTTCAAATGCTTTTAAACTTTGTATAGGAAATATTTTATAAAAATGAGTTCGTATTATGTTAATGTGTTTATAATTCGAGTATTTTAATGTAACATATTATATTCGATATTACATATTCTTCCCTGTTTGTTACATATTCTTCCCAGGGACCGAAAAGGTATTGAATACCGGTAAAAAATACCGGTATAATACCGGTATTTTTCCATACCTTTTTCAAATACCTTTATTCTTTTATACTGGTAAAATACCTCTATAGGACGTCTATACCGGTATGGACGTCCATAAAGGTTATACCGGTATTATACCGGTATTTTCAATGAAGAAATATAGCTTACCATCCATACATGTTGAAAAATAGGTTACTTTAGTTAATAATATCTCACAAAATGTTTATTAATCAAATATCATTTCATAATTGTTATTTATTGTTTAAATTATTATTTTGTATATATATAAAACAACTGTATTAAATTCTATTCTTATTATTGTAAATGTTTTGTTTTCGGGCGTTTACGTTTTGCATACGTTGTATGTATTGAAAACCTCCCTTAATTTAAACTTCGGAAAAGTTGAAATATGAAATAATAATTATTGATTCCATTGAAGAGAACCTTTTCGTAGTGTCCTACATCGAGCTATCTCCCATCTGGCCTGACGGATGACCTAAGCCTGTCTTTGTATTTCGCACATGGAGAGGCTGTCAACGTATGCGCCGATCGTAGGCGTAGGACCGTTTGTTCCCTCCCCGACTCCTCCTTCGGCGAACTGAGGAAGCGTTGACACCTTGAGATAATCACGAACGTTCAGGCTTTCAGGCCCAGTTTTGTTATTGTTAAAAAATGATTTCATTTTACTTCATTTCATAATTAAATCTTAATTATACATTAGTAAATAGGGCTAAAATAAAATGTTATTTTCCTGGTTAATATGAAGGGTTTAATATATTTTGACATTAACTGCAAATATTGAGAAAATTTGTAATAAAAGTAAATTATTATGTTATTATTATTATATTATTATTATTATTATATTACATTACTATTATTATTTTTATTATTACTATTATTATTAGCTATTAACATCGCATGTGGGCAAGGGTTCCCTTCTACGCGGGTAGCTTACATTGTAAAATGCATCTGGAGGAGCCCACTTCGAGAAGAATGTTTCTTCCTTACTAATAAGAAATATATACTAATATTATTAATTAATAAAAAGGAGTTTATCAATATTAACATTTTTACTTTTTAATTAAAATTAACATTTAATTTAAATAAGAATAGTTAATGTCTATTAGCATTCAATGTCAATATTGTTTTAGTTACAATTAATAATTATATATAATTAATCTCTCTCTCTCTCTCTTTCTATATATATATATATATATATATATATATATATATATATATATATATATATATATATATAATTATTAATTATGGTGCAGAATAAGGAAACTGGGCAAACTGAAAATAATTATTTTTGGGAATGTTAGTGATACGATCAAGTTTAAGCAAATAATCGTATTTAGTGATAAACACAGTCGTGCAAAAAGGAAGTTTGGTATGCGTGGGAGGACTCATTTATGGATAAGAAGACACGTTTCTCCATTTTTTATCTATGACGTGTCGCCAAGCTCTGCGCCCGGACGTGAGGTCCAAGGTCAGCGAACGAGCTCGTGTTGATGTCTGCGAAAACCGTTGGGTGGTCCATCCGTCTGACGACAGAACTCGACTTCCCAGTCAACGGCAGAACTCGACCTAGCTAGAATATGTGTCGAAAATCCGCCACCCTCGGAACTCGAACCCTAGGACCTCCCGGTCAGAAACTCTGCCGTGTAAACAGTTGTTTCCTCTGAGCCATCTCAGCGGAAAAAATCACAATGAATTTCCCCCAAATACCTGTATGATTCTACTGAAATACCGGTATTTTCATAGGAAAATACCGGTATTTTGATGAGAGAATACCGGTATAATACCTTTAAATAGAGGTATTTTACCGGTATAGACGTCGGATAAAGGTAAAATACCTCTAAAATACCGGTATTTGACGTCTTATACCGGTATTTTTAAAGGTATTTTGAATAAAGGTATAATAGAGGTAAAGGTATTTCTATACCGGTATAAATACCTTTACCGCTATTATTTCGGTATTCGGTCCCTGATTCTTCCTGTTTTTATTACATATTTATGTACATATTCTGATGTTTCATACTACATGTACTTGTATTTATGTACATATTCTGATGTTTCGTACTACATACTACATGTTGTTTCGGTCTCAACTCATCACGTGTTTGTACCTCATGACATTGTTGACAAGAAATATCTATATTCAAACTCCTTTAAAACCATGGTGGAAATTTCCACCATGTTTAAAACATTCAATTGCAAACTATCTGCCAGCCCCTTTTCCAAATAGTCTTCCTATTTCTTAAATACATGTAATGACAGTGTAGTCGAAGTATTTGTGTTTTGAAATCAGTGTAGTTTTAACTAACTTGATTTGAAGTACGTAATCCACAATATACAGGTCTGGTGTGAGCCCCGATTAGGTCAATTAGGCATTGTTGAATCGTTGGCAATGTAATAAAGCCTTAAGAAATAAACCAATTTTTTCAAAGACCTAGAAGAATTAAAAACTTCACTGCTGTGCAGCTAGTAAAATATTGAGATGTGTAAAGTAAAAATATTAAAACCAAAAAATATACATAAAAATGAAAGACAAATATTAAATAAGTATTAAATATGTTTGACGTATTTTTTGTTTTGTATTGTGTGTTTAAATAATTCTGAACACAAACTACACAGAAGTTCAATAAAATATTTTATTATTTATTGTATTTATTTTGTCTATGTCAATAATATCAGTTGTAATATTACATATTCGTTATAATTCTACATGAAAATACCAATATTATAATACATTAAATATAACAATGTACATTAAGAGAAATCTAATGAAATTAATAAATACTAGTGACAGCCTCATTTCACACAAACTGGTTATCTGTAAAGAAGCACATGCACATGCTCTGCTCAAGAGAGAAAAGTAAAATACCCCTATAAAAAAGTAATGTATTATACACTCTAACAAATATTTTTACAAAACACTTAACTAATAATACTAAATACACTAAATAATACTGTAAGTTTGTGACGTCAAGCGAGAGTCGGGTGGCAGCTTCAAGGGGAAAGAGAAGGGGTAGTGTGGAGATTGAAACGAGGTGGGAACACAGACCGTCGAAATCTCAAGGTCATCTAACAAACAAATTCAATAGTTCATCGCCTCTTGCCCCCCCCTTCCCCTCGCGGGACACTCACATCCTGCAGACTAGGCCTGAGAGTGGATCTATTCTTCACATAAATTAAAACATTAACAGCGTAACTTATTTACCATTGCCAATTCCCCGTAATTTTCACACAAACTCTTTTTATTTATTTAACATAAAAAAACAGTTAAAACTGCGTATGACGTGCTATGGGGAAAAGTGAATTGTGTGCGCATTTTCAAAATTCTGTGATCCCTACACTAAGTCATATACTACTTAAATTTTGAAAACAGGAGAAGGAGGAAAAAAAACACTCCCATGTAATAAAATCTATTTTCAAGGATAAATAAGCAATACATTTTGGCTCTTATCCATGTTGTCCTTCGGAATAATACTTCCTGCCGCGACAACATAGAAACGATAATTTGAATAATTGTATTTCCCACTGAATTCTAGAAGACATGCACAGAAAATGAAGTTGAAAATGAACTCTTATGTTTAAAGTATTACTGAAAATGTTTAAGCTCTTTTTCTTGAGATGGCGGATGAATAAGCTTTTTCTTGAGATTCTTGGCGGAATTAAATGTGTATTCCATTGAAAATATTTTCGAAATTTCTGTTGTACATCTTACTTCACTAAAAGTGATAATACTTTGCATTTACAGACCTCCAACAAAGAGAACTGCAGATTATATTTTGTTCTTAGAAAACCTGGAGATAACACTTAACAAAGTCAGCAATCGCTCTTTTGAATCCATTGTTATGCGGAGATTTTAACATTGATTTTCTGGTCGATTCTTGCGAGAAAGAAAAGTTTCTCAATTTAATTAAGTCCTTCAATTTAGACATTACAATTAATGTACCTACACGGATCACACAACATTCGATGAAGGCAATTGATCAAATTATAATTAACAAAACTACTACTCGATATGAAGTTGAAACAAAAGATTTAGCATACAGTGACCACGATCCACAAATTCTTACCATTATAAGAAATGCCATCACTGACACAGTAAATAATACAAGTATGACTAGATTGTTTACTAAAAGTAAAATTAAATTAGTCATTGATTACTTGATGCAGGAGTCATGGGAAGCGGTTTATAATACTGTTGATACAAACAACAAATATAATTCTTTTTTTTTCAACTCTTTCATTTCATTTTAACCCTTGCTTTCCTCTTCAAAAACGAAAATTAAATATTTCACGGAAAAGCAATTCTTGGATAACACAAGGGATTAGCACATCTTGTAAAAACAAGCGAATTCTTTCTTTCATTTCTAAACGTCATGACGTATCTCAAGATTTCCTTATCTACTTTAAAAAATACAAACGAAAAGTCATAAGGCAGGCTAAAATCATGAAAAACGATCAGGATATTTTGAACTCAAATAATAAAACTAAAGCAATGTGGAATATAATAAAAAATACTACCAAATCAACTAAAAAACCCGTAGAGAATGTTGTTTTAAAATATAACGATATAAATGTGAACGATCCGGCAACAATGGCTAGTCTCTTTAACCAATACTTTTGGAGAATTGTTGCCGATCTCACTAAGCGTCTTCAGCCACAAAATTCAAAAACAGATAGTTCACCCAAAATTTTAGACACAATGTTCGTTTCCGAAACTTCTTCCTATGAAATTCTCAAAATAATCGGTAAACTTAAAAATAAATATTCGTCCGGTTTAGATGAATTCCCGGATTCTTTGTTAAAGACTTGCGCGTATGCCATTATACACCCGTTAACTCACATATTTAATGCATCTTTATGCACTGGAACGTTTCCAGATATTTTCAAAACAGCTAAAATTAAGCCGCTCTTCAAAAAAGACAACAAAAATGAAATTCAAAATTATCGGCCCATTTCTCTGTTGTTATGAACATAACAAAGTACTGGCATAATTTTCAATACCGAAGTCAGTTCACGACCTGTTCGTGTATTTCATTTAAATATGCCAGTCAGCCGGGCGGGCAGCGGCGCCGGCGCGACGGCTGCGGCCTGGATATCCCTCAACCGTGACGTCACGACGCCAACCGTTCGGCCGGCCGGCCGGCCGGCCGGCGGGCCGTCCGGCCGGCGGGCCGCGTGTGCCCGGCAATTTACAATTAATTACTCGAATGTTTGAAGAGCAAAAAAATTAATTTTTGCGTAATTAATTAGCAATTAAATCGCTCTACAAGATGGTATATTTGGTTTTGTGGTAATTAAATGTGGTAGATCCAGCGGAATCTTCCGCTAGCTCACCATTCATTACGCAAAAATTTGAAGAGCAAAAAAATTAATTTTTGCGTAATTAATTAGCAATTAAATCGCTCTACAAGATGGCGTATGTGGTTTTGTGGTAACCGTTTGTGGTAGTGCCAGCGGAAACCGGAAGTGCTAGTTTATAATTATTTACTCGGAAGTTTGAAGAGCAATTGAAATAATTTTTGCGTAATTAATTAGCAATTAAATCGCTCTACAAGATGGTATATTTGGTTTTGTGGTAATTAAATGTGGTAGATCCAGCGGAATCTTCCGCTAGCTCACCATTCATTACGCAAAAGTTTGAAGAGCAAAAAAATTAATTTTTGCGTAATTAATTAGCAATTAAATAGTTCTAAATGGTGGTATATGTGGTTTTGTGGTAACCGATTTTGGTAGTGCCAGCGGAAGAGAGGTCCTAAGATGGCTCCGTCGCGCCGCGGCGCGCCGCCCGTCACGCCCTCTGTCGGACGAAGATGGATGGCCTCCGGAAATGCAGCGGCGGCGCGTGCTTCGGGTCAGGGACTGATCCAAGACGGATCGCCATTGACGTAAGTGAATGCGGTAATACCCACGACACGAACTGGCAATTTTCTCCAGGGGGTGGACAGGGTTCGGAATTATACGAGAGGGGGGAAGGGAATTGACGAATGAAACACTGACTATTTTTGCTTATATACGCAGCACCGTCTGAACATATTTTGACCGTGAGAAAGCTATTTGAAACATTTTTTAAATTGGTTATATAAGGTCGCATCAACATCTAGGTCATGCGACCACTATTGGAGTTAACGGTATGGTAACTATGAAGATGAAACGAAATGGTGATGACAAGGGGTAAAAGGACGAACACAAATACAACCATGTCCAAGGCGGGACTCGAACCCGACCCTTCAGTCCGAGATCACTACGACACTACTGCCTTAGCGATCTCGGCCACCGAGCCGACACTGGAACGTTTGTTTTACAATTCCTTTGATTTGAATACTATGGTTTCAAAGGGCGAAAGTCATAAATGAGGCATCCAGAAATTGAGATAAAAAAGAATACTTTATATCAATGACGATCCGGTGCATCACTGCCTCTACTCTCTCTAACGAGCATCAACTCTATTGTTTTTTTCTTGTTTAGAAGGCCGAAATAATACATTTATTATGAAAAAAATCTCCGTGTTTCTCAATGAGTCCATACTATTCTATTACTTAGGAGTACACTTACTGCTTCTATTATCTGGTCAAAAGTAGCAAAATTACAGAACGATTACATCTAGCATTTGCATACAATTAACTCACGGAAATGGAATCGCCAGGGTGGGCGTGACCAACAGGTCATCTTTTGTGATGGAGTGACCAACAGGTCATCTTTTGTCATCAATAAATTGTATTTCTAGTCACCGTGTCATTACATAAAGAAGCTCTACGACTTTAATTACTTAAAGCTCTAATTGCTTTCGTTATAATTATTAGTTATGCACCATAAAAACCATCAAGATTTTCTTCTTCGGCACCGTATACGACAGCTATTCAAAGTCGTAAAACCTGCATGGTCAATCAAAATTACACAGAGCTTTCATACAAAAGCCCACCACAATAAACTTATCTTCTCAAGTCACTGGAGCGCGTACTATAAAGCCGTGGTGTAATGAAACAATTTTCTGCTCGCAAACCGCGTCTTGATGCCTCTTTATTCATCGCTGAGACTAAGCGCTTTTCACGTTCTCGTAATCGCAAATGTAGACTCAGCAGTCAGTCGCGGATCGTGTGCCTAGATCCATTCTTGAAGTCTCGTCAGCGTTCGCAAATCCATCTGCAGCACACGCAACTACCCTTTTAGATGTGTCATGCGTGCACCCGGAAAGCTGTTCCAGATCACCAGCCGAGCGCAGGCACGTCGACTGAGGAAATGTGGGAGCAAACGGGCTGACTCACTGCTTTGTCTTATTGATCTGAATTCTGAGAAACGTCTGCCGCAGTTACGTGACTGCACGTTGTCGTAGGGTTTACCAACACATAAATAGTTCGAATATTATAGTTTATTTGGGAAAGGAACCGGTCTCGTACTAAGACTCATAAACTGATTCTGTGTTTCTTGATTGACTCCCACTCCCACTCAGGTGTGTTTCACGCATCGCCGATTACACCATCCACGATATTGTTGTATTAACAGAAGCACCTCTGCTTAAGAGGAAAACCTTCATTAACTTTATTATAAGAAAAAATGTTACTCCACTGCAATAATGACATAAGTACAGCCAGGACACGCCGCAATCGGAACTTAATTATGCGTGTTACCTCACCGATGTTGCGTGACTGAAAACATACTCGTAAAACATGATAGAGGACTAGGTTCGAGCAAATGAGAATCGTACTGTTTTGTAACGAGAGATTCAGACTGTTGAAATGGAAAAGAAACTATTACAATTACATCCTATTCAAGAGACTTCGTTCTTCAAATCTCAAAATGTTAACAATACATAACAATAGTAAAACTAAATTAAGTTGGTCAAATACATAAATTCGAGATATAGTGAGAAGAGAGGAAGGAATATAATGCCAAAGCTGGAAAGGTATTAATCACGATACAAAATCTTCAGATACGAATTACTAGTTCAATTTCTGGTCGTAACAGCAATTTCAGTTACATTTATCATGTAATTATTTTCTAAAATTTGATTAAAATCCATTAGATATACCAACAAAAGCTGAATTCATTACTTTAGTATCCACGAAAGGAAGCCATTAAAAATATTCTTTCATGAAATAAGAATTCAGCAAATTTGCTTCTCACAAAAGTACCAATAACTACTTTCTAACACTCCGCCGCCGTTTTATTCATGCATAAATAATTATGTATACAAAAGAGTTCAATAATATGACTCACCAGGCGCTACCTGAGTTTTCTTACAATCTCACTTTACCAGCACGTGATGTATAGGACCACAATGACTCGGGACTTTCTTAAGAAAAATGTGAACCCTTCCAATCTTTGAATGTCAGAAAGACGAGGAGGTAAAGACCTTTCCACTAAAGAAATGGGAAAAGAGTTTGCGTTCCTGTTCATTTGCGGGTGATGAATGAATTAAATGCATTGAGAAAGGAAAGAAGGCGACACGAATATACTAGTAACTTCTTAATAAAGCGGATCTTGCTGTTCATGCCACTGCATTCAATTCTCGGAAGAACTCACAACACTTCCAAGCGCATTGACTGTTTTCTTTCTTGATAAACTCAGTTTACCGTTTGGAATTACTAATACTTGATAAATATGGAAGTGTATTTGCACTTTTGATACGATGAGAATATCACCTCCCTTATGCGTATTAGCATTTGAAGATTATTTGATACTTTTTCCTCGTTGACAGTCAGTTTCTTTCTACAGTTTCGTGTAGTTATCCAAAAACGTTTATTGTTAGAAGGCAAAGTAATTCGTTTAGAAATATTATGTTCTGGTTCTGAATTGTTTATATGAATTGTTTTAAAAAAATTGACTACAGGAATGAAATGTAGAGATAATGTGTTCTTCAAAATAATGCTGTTAAACTTAACACTAGGAGAGACCTTTTCAAGCTTAATTCTTCACACAAAATCCGCAATAACATGATTCTTTGTGCGATTTAAGTACGTCTCGCGATTATCCAGGATTCTTCACAAACATTTCCGTTAGAATTGTGGGTTAAACTTCAACGTTTTCCACACTCAGCAACGCAGGGCAAAAATCTTCGGAAAATATCGAACGATTATCGTCCTTCCCGAGCAGCGCTCGCGATGGCCTCTCACGCAGCGGGAAACTTACGACCTCGTCTGCCTAAACAAACTGCGAGGGCACGCGGCCATCAACATCCCGATCAGCCGCCTCGCTGCGGCAGGCACACTCCGTCCGGGCACGCACGTCGCCGGGGAAATTTGCGGGGCGCCACGGCCGTCACCCCCAGCACCGCCCCCCCCCGCAGTGATACCACACCCACCACTATCGCCGCCGCTATTGGCAGCGCAACGAATCCTGACACCGGAACCTTCGTCCCGCCGCTGCCGTCCCTAGCACCGCCCCCACCTGCCTCCGTTAGCGGCATCACGACCTCAGCAACCCCAAGGACCGCGCCCCGGCCGTCGCCTCCAACATTGCTCGTTGGCACCATCACCGCCACAACCGTCGCTTCCACCAGTACCTCCTCCCCGAATTCAATCACTGGCACCACCGCCCCTGATATCGCCAACATTCCTCCCATCATGACACCCCCTCTCCCCATCAGCCATACCGCCTCACCTTCGGCCACTGCCACTACAATCCCTAGCTCCTCCTCGGACTCCATTCCGGCACCACCGCCCCCGATACCACCATTGCCCGATATCCCACCGGCATCACCACCATTGCTTCCATCATAACACGTGCACCCCTCCCAACCCCTCTCGCAACAGGTACCGCCACTGCCACTCCATTATCACCACTACCTTTCCCCCACCACCGAACTGAATCACCGGTACTCCGCCCGATATCGTCAACACTGCCCCCCACACCCTCACCCCCACCAACCACACCGCTTCAGCTTCCGCTCCTACCACTACAACTCCGTACCTCCTCCCCCGACTCAATCACCAACATCACCGCCCTCGAAACCGTCACCATTGCTCCAAACACGACCACCCTCCCTCACACATCCCAGCCATACCGCCTCCATCTTTAGCACCTCCCCAGCCACGGCGTCCGCCTCAGTTACCGCCGCCGAAGCCGGCACCGCAGCCATCGCCTCCACCTCCGCCGTCGCCCCGTAGCGTTTATCGAGCATGCCGGGGCGTTGGGCCGCCGCCGCCGCCGCGCCGCGCCGCAGTCTGACCTTGCCCGGAGCGGTATCTCCGCAAAGCGTCGGAGGGGCGGGAACGCGTCCGCCGCTTCCTGCAACGTTCGAGGCAGCGGTGACGAAGGTGCGGGAACGATGGAGGAAAAAAAGGTCTTGCAGGCTAGCCAACAAGTCCACACAGCGAAATTCCCCGAAATTTTCCCGACCTTTCCTGGACACAACTAGGACATTCTCAGGCGGATTTTCACGATCTTTGATAATTATTACTCAGAGTTCGTATGAAAGGTTCGATTCACACTTTGAATGAGTTCACTGAGGATGAGTTTTACACAAACAGGTTCTCGTGTAATTGAAAAATTCGTTTACTTGCAAATCGTTTAGGGTAAGGCGGAAACTTTTCGTGAACGCCAGGGTCCGATACTGGGCCTTCACTTCTTACGTACTTCCGTTGCTTTTCGCATCATACACGCAACATACACCTGTAAAATGTAACGCAAATATTTCGTTAGTAAGAAACAAAACTCAAGAATTAGTAAATAGAAAATAACACCAAATTTCCTGATTTTCTCACGATTCCCTGGCTTTCGACTTTTGAAACGGATGTGGTGTAGATTTTCTGTGTGGAAGAGGAAGTCAACGCCTTCTTCGGAACACGGCGTAAGTAGGTTATTTGACCGCTTCACGTGTAAACATTTCTATCATTGTGTTAGTTTCTAAAAATGCTTTAAAGCTAAGTTACATCAGAAATCAACTACTTATTACATATTTTACAAAAGTAGTATCAATTCAGCATAATAATAATAATAATAATAATAATAATAATAATAATAATAATAATAATAATAATACCTTTATTGATATGGCGAGGCTCGGGCCATCAGGCTCGCTCTTCCGCCTTAGTCGACTACGATTATGGTTTAAACTATTTATATTTTATTTCATTAATTTTCTTCGATCAGTGTATTAAAGTGTCACTCAAAAACTGTGCTCCCTTCAAAGTTGCTTACTTTGCTGTCACCTACATTTGCTGTGGTTTACAACGAACGGAAGTAAATAAATTTGTAAGGATGTTGGGGGCAACGCCCAAAGAGTTACTAGCAATGTCAATGACGAAGTAATCATGTCAGCGGCATGCATGGATCAGTGAAAGCAGACTGCTCAACGATGAAGGTTGAGTCGTGTAGGCAGAGGCTGTTAAGCAGCGTGCTGAATTCAACGGCACCGGTGGATGCGGTAGAAGTACCTGAGGACAAGGACGAGACTGCAGTAAAAATTTACTGCCGGGAAATGAAGTTGCTGGAGGCGTGGATGTTGTCAAACGTGTTACGGATGTTGCACAAGAAAGAAGGGGGCGTGGTGGTTGGAGAGGTAATGCTCACGGGACGATGGTGGAGAGTGAAGGCGCGAGACCTTTTCGAGTCGTTGCACCACTAATGATAGAAATAGACATAAAAGCCAATTCTTTGAAGTAAAAAAAAGGGTAAACAATGCATTAAATCTCACCAAAGACGAAAGAGGCCTCAGGAGATTATCAATTTAGTAAGTATACTCAAAAAGTCAATTCGGTAAGAGGAGGTAATTAGTTGGAGGAGAAGAGTCGTTTCCTGGAGACACTTAAAAAGTGCTGTTAAAAATCTAATAAAATCTTAACTTTACTGCCCAAAATAAGGTAATGGTGTGGATGAGGTACTTATTTTGCTAAGCATTGGTAGGTGAAGTAAAAGGTTTTAGAAAAATAATTTTTAAACATAGAGGCGAAATTTCTATCAGATTCACTGAAATGCGTTGGATTTTTAATTAAATAGCGAGAAGGGAGTATGTAGTATGCCATGTGATACATGTAACATTAATGGGATTTACGTAGTATGTTGATGTTTTTATTGTTGTTGTTTTTTGTTTTTTTTAAATAACGTTTAGTTGATCCTTTCCTTATTGTCGTAACATAAACACTCTAGATCGTGGGTTAAGTAATGAAAAAATCATGCAATGACGGTCAGCCTCGTGTCATCTCGCACAACACACAGGCAATGCCATTGGGAATTGACAAGTGTCCAAAAATCTCATCCGTCCCTTCCTTCCCTGAGCACACATAGAATGCCCCTGCCCAGGAAGCACGACGGGCGGTCCGGCGACCTGCAGCGCCCTGATACGGCCTCCGGTCGTCAGCCCTCCCGGCGCTGGGTCGCGCACGCTGCAGATACGCATTTATCGCGACAGGGGCGCGCGCCCGCGGCGCGGGAAGCGGGAGACGGCCCGAGGGAGGGGCGTGGTCGGGTGAGGTGGGAGGAGCGGGGCGGGAGAGGCCAAGAAAGGTGGAGGACGAGGGGCGGGACAGCAGAGGGTGGGTGGGTGAGGAGGGGGAAGGAGGCGAGGTGAGGGGAGGGCGAAGGGGGCTGCCCGTGATGAGCAGGGAGGGGGAGGTCGAGAAGAGGTGAAGCGAGGCGGGGCAAGGCCGTGGGCGTGGCTGAGAGAACAATGTTGAGAAGCGACGTGGGCGGGGCGGGCGACGAAGGCGGGGTGAGCGAGGAGGGTGGAGTGGACGCGGTGCACGGAGCTGGGCGGGCGGGGCGGGGCGGGCGGGCGCGGGGCACGGGGCGGGGCTGGGCTGGGCTGGGGGGGGGGGGGGTGGGTAGGACTGGGCGGGGTGGGACGGTCGGCGAGGCTCAAGGAACAATGATAAGTAGCGAGGTGGGCGGGGTGTCGGGTAGGGTGGGCTGGACGAGTAGGGCGGAGAAGGCGGAGTGGTCGCGGTGGACGCGGGCGGGTGGGGCGGTGGAAGGGTGGGCGGGGCGGGCGGGGCGTGTGGGGCGGGCGGGGCGAGCGGGGAGGGCGGGGTGAGCGGGGTGGGCGGAGCGAGCGGGGCGGGCGGGCGGGGCGTCGTGGTGGACGAGGTGGTCGGAGTGGGCGGGCGAAGCGGGACGGACGGAAGGTGCGTGGGGGGAGGGCGTGGAGGATGTGTGGGGGCGTGCCGTGGGGGCGCCCCGGGCAGGTGCGGCCGCAGGTGGCGCGGGCGGCGAAACGCCCCTGCAGCGGCGGCTGCCGCGAGCTGAATGCAGCGCAGGTATCAGCGCGGCGGCCCCGCGGTGCGCCAACGGCGCCCCCCACCCCACCCGCTCCCCACGGCGCTCGCCAACCGTCTCGGGCGCTTCGACAATGCTACAGGCCAACGCCTTCTGGGGAAAATTAGCGCACAGGGTCTTCTGAAGGATTGCGTAGTTTAACGCACAAGCACAGCCGATAGCAGTTGTTCAGAAACTTTTATTGTTATTCATATTTTTATTATTATTGATATGATCATTATTATTATATTGTCGTTATTATTAAAATAACTCATCGGCAAACGGAATATCGTACTGATTTTATAAATTGAAATTATCCTTCAAAATTGCCATTGCCTGAATTGCCTTAATTGCGAGAAACACTAGTATTCTTGGCATGATCTTCTTACTATTATTTGTATATGGTACTATTATTTGTGAAATAGCAATCAGCTGAGGGATCCATTTGTCCTCATCCTCCCTAAGCCTATTGTTTCTACAGCAGACTGCAACATCCCTACTAAATTGTCAATTTAAAGAGCGGAACACATACGAAATTCATTAAAAAAGACTACGAAATTTAATCTCGATTGCAAGTTTTAATTGAGTAAATATATTTTCGAAATAACATACAACTGATTAAGACAATTTTTTTCTTGAGTATTTGTTGGTCCCACTGGTGTATTTCGTGTAGATTTGTAGTACAACTTGGACTACTGTGCGTAGCCTGCTATTGCCGAGCCCGGCCCCTCGCTTGTTCGCCCCCACAATATTCCTCCGCTCCGAGTCAACGGGCGCAGGTGCTAAGGTGGGACAAGACTTCAACGTCGAGTCGTCCAATGAAACAAGCTACGAGCTTTGACAGCAACGATGACGCTTTCTTGTAATACCCACGCAAGCTGCTAGTAAGGAGGAAGATGAAGACCACATACCAAAACAAGGTGATGGATGTCGAATAAATTTCTTTCTACGCTGTTCACTTTAAGAGCAATGAAGGATCGATATTATACAATAAACTAGCAATGTTCTTTTGTCATACTCTGCCTAACTTCAAGGTCTATGAGTGTCACTCGTAAATAAGTTTATTCTAGAATATATTAGTACAAATTTTGGAATGGGAAATATAAGCTACTCCTAATTACACTTAATTTCTCGAAGATGAACATTTGACATTTATTATTTTTCCTACGCTTGATGAAGGGACTATTTGTAGACAACTAAAAGAGTTTGTAATTTTAAATTCATTTACCTAGTTTAAAATCGACTATGTACTCTCGTATATTCGTAATATATTTTCGTTTCTTCACTGTTCAGGCATTTGAAATACTTGAAACGTCAGCGAGGAGAGATTATTGTGTTACTTCGAAGTTCACGCTGCTATTCTGTATGTCTTGGAAACCCCTGCAAGTGGGACATGTTTTTTCTCGAACCGCAGAGGTCGAGGCGATAGTGTTTTATGGTAACCGTTAAGCTACCAATCGCGTTTCACTTTTCTTTGGTCGGGATGGAGAAATTCCTAGGCTGCTTGACCTGAAGGTGTGGTGGTGACAGCACTCAACTTCTCCAAAACATCTTCCTACACTTTCTGCCTTATATGAGCACAAAAATAAAAATACGGATAAAGCCATTTTACTACAACTTGATAATGTACTTTTTGAACAGCAATGTTGACTCATTCGGAAGTGTACAATTTACACCTCTATTTCAAATAGCATCAAGCAACTAGGAAGTAACGCCACGAGCATTTTTTTGCTTCTTAGCTTTTCTGAACTATTCATTCCCTACGCGTTCACAGTTATTCCTGGAAGAATGGCAAGCAAACCATGTATCTAGGTCAAGAGTTGAAGTTTATATCGATTGATTAATTCCAGTACTAGATTGCCGTAAATTATGAGCACTAAAATAAATAAATCGATATGCTGCCAGCTAACAAAAAATTAATTCTCAGGTGAGGACAATAGTACGAACTTCAACCGCATAGGAATGTAAAATTTGTACTTCCGCAATGACACGAAACTCACGAAATTAACTTGAATCGTCAAATGTACCTTAAAAATTGGAGACCGGAGAATTGTTTGTACGTAGCAGTTAGCAAAATGCAAAGGCTGTTCCCAATATTCCGCAACGACATGCATATAATTGCGAGTAAAATATGGTTATTAGCACAGATATGCGGATTATTTAAATAAGTGACAAAACGTCATCATTGGATGAGCGTCAGAACTTATGAGGCAACGAATATGAATCATCAAGCAAATACTAGTATAATTCCTTGTTCGTCATTGAACTCTTCAGCCATTCTCTGATACAACACAAATCACTTTCTAAGAGAAACTGCCAACCCCACAATATAACGTTTGTCTTCCCCCGTTTACACACACTACAGAAGAGGTATGTATCGTGAACTAAAAGAACATTACTGGGAGTTTAATTACTCCAAAGCAACCATAGAAATGAAGTAACATCAATAGTCAATTCCTAGTTGAAGTAGATTTCCAGTTACGCTTTGTTAAAGAGACGGAGACAAACGTGTATCTAGGCTAAGGTCACTGGGAGAGGTGGCTCAGGGCATCAACTGCTTCTGTCCCAGAGGTCGTAGGTTCGAGTCCAGACGGTGAGAGGATTTTCAACACTAGCTTGTCAGCTATGTCCAATTCAGTCGCCGTCCGGAGGAGAATTCAAACGACTTGCTGCTTTGAACGGTAGTTTCCCGTGGTTTCTCCAATCAACACCAGGCGAATGCCGGAGCAGAACCCTAACAAACGTGCCACGGATCGCGTGCGATCTTTCCTTCCTCTTCCTTGTCGTTACGTCCCCATATTTGCACTATCATGCACTACACTACCACACATGACGAGAGACCGGTCTGGAGCTCAGAGCTTGTCCCGGCTGGGGCTGTACCCCGCTGGTGGGAGATACCTGGCTGAAGAAACTCCCGCTAGCCAACGGTCAGCGCCGAATCTCGCCATCCAGCGGGGAAAGATCACCGTCACCTCCCATGGAAAAACATGCACTACACTTATGGAACCCATGACTTCAGCAGTTGACGCGTCCGGAATCACTAACAATCAAACCTACATCATTAGACTGACTTCAGGATGAAAAAAAACAACATTCTGTGTATTTCGAGAGGGTACGGGATCGAATCCAACCACGCGTTAGCGTTTCTATAATCGTAAAAGGGTTCAGGCGGCCAGCTGCAACCGGGCGCCACTCGGGAGAGGAAGCCATCAGCCGGTGCGGCGCCTTGCCACGCCGCGCTGCAGTCTGGGCCTGGCCGTCTCCCATCGCGACGCTGCGCCGGGAAGAAGCTACAAACACGGCCTCCAAAATAAACCTGGATGACAGGTAGCGAGCTGCAGCCAGCGCCGCCTCCGACATAACACGAGCTCCCCGGGGCGACGCAGGAAGGCTACGGGCTTCCTTCCACGAATTCCACTGCATCAATGATTTCCAACTTCTTTAGCTCCACGACCCCTCCGCCCTCAACGGAGAAAATGAAATATCCTTCATGTGGCAATCGGGTAACCAATGCGTGTCCATCACGGTTAGATTCCTTCCGGTTCAGCGGAAGTTCGGGGGCAAGCGAAGTGTTGACGAACTCATGGCGAACTGGCCTTTTGTTTCTGTCTGTCTGTTGTAACTTAAAAACCAGCCAAATTCTGTAAAATTGTGTCAAGAAGATATGTACCCAAATTTATTATAATGTTTGATATTTTGTGGATTTTTAGTAATTGTAATTGGAAAACGCTATCAATACTTATATGTCCTACTAATTAGAGTAATAAATAAATATATTCTATTCTATAATTAAATATGCACATACTTTTAAGCAGCGGAGATGTTACACTAAATACGAAAAGTAATGAAAATTTCGCGGCCCCAAGACTGAACTCAAAGAAAAGAAGAGAAAATGATTCACCTGCTTCGACACCATCCGGTATGAACAAGCATTTACGAAGGGAGCAAACATGAGAAATTGATAGATTCTAACTTGACGTGTACGTGCACTTGATACTCATAGTTTGGTCTACTTCAATAAAATGTACTGTGATTCCGGTGATTGAGAGTATTTCGTCTATGGTTACTTTACAAATTAAATTGATCGTATCGTATTTTTAATCGTACTTGAAAAGAATTTGTTATTAAGTATGATTGCTTCTAATGAGTGTGTCTTTTGCTGTAAAGCATAGATCAACGAACAGAAGCATTTAAAGGAAAAATAAACGCAATCAGATCATAACTTTATTTTATTTACAGGTTGTTGATTTATACGTATAAGCATCATGTTTATATATAAATTCTTCATTACATCTGATTTTGTGGTCTAATTTCGCGACCCCCTTTCTTTCGTATGTCCGCGACCACGGCGGCCAAAGATGACTCCACTGAACTGCTATCGGGCGTAGTCGAGCCGATGTCTTTATCGCGTTGCCATATTGGCAATCAGGAACTCTGCGCTGTGTGTGGGGATCCATGCATGACACACATTGTGGTTGCACATTTTATCGGAGAGTAAACAGAATGACAATATCACGAGGCCGAGATAGACGGCGTATCATACAAGGGGACACCGCGTCCGTTTACGGTCAATATTTATAAACAGAAACGAGATAGCATTTCTGCACACATATTTGTTAGGTCAGAGGACAAAGTGTTCGCGGGAGCAGATGAAAGACAAGATAAAGCAAACACATTCTTTAGATTCTTTCCTTTCCATTTCGGAAACCCAGTTCTTGTTTTTGTGTTTACCATTGAATAGCGACAATTTTGTCTTTTTTGAAAAACATGACAAGTTTCCTCTTTTGTAAAAGTGTTGTTTGGGAAAACATTTCAATTTTACGCAGCTATAGTCTTGCTAGGATTCAGTGCGAATGTAGTATCATCATTCATCATAATAAAATTAATTTTTAATTTATTTACTGTTGGTATAGTTTTGAGATCAACGGACGTCCTAGTAAGGAGGTGAACGTGACAGCTGACTCATGTGCGCTTACTGATGTGTTTAATACCATTTTTTTAAACTCATTTATTTTTAATGCACCCTTATGTACGCTGAAAAATGCTACAAAATTTCTGGGTTCTTCAATTGCAATAGTTTCTTCAGTGTTTGACTGTTATTTTGTGATATCATGTGGATTAATCTACCTCAGTAGTCGTTCATAGACTATACAGTGGTCGGATCGAGAGGAGCAAATCATTAGAGAGTTTTTGGTTCGTAAATATCAGCATTTTGTGTTGCGCGGGTTTGGGAAAATTTTAATTTAATATGTAATGGTGAACCCTACGTTTGACAAAAGATAATTAGATTTAAATTTCATTTATAAGAAGTTTCACAGAAATTTACATGTTCAGATGAAGAAAACAGCTATACAGGAGTCGTAAAAGCCCTCCTACAGAATATCTGTCTAGAATAGTTTCATCAGAACACTAACATGTGAAATTGAAATAACGGCTAGATGTACTGCAAATACTCGGATCAAGAATTAGAATGAAACATCATTACATAGCAAAGCTGCTAATTGAGATCTGACAACTTGAAACGTTTTATACAGATTCATTTCGGACTTTTTTCTACACACATACTGAATTTGTAAATGAATGCACTTTTTAATTCAGTTTGATATCGATTCAGAAAAGTTTCGGCATCTGTACCTTGTATTACTTACAATACATTGAATTGAAACATAAATGTGCATTTTGATTAAGGATCAGTGTATGACAGTATATGATCAATCGTATTCATGACATAACAGTTCCACTTCATCAAATAATTGTAATTGCATTATTTACCAATGTCATACATTTTGAGCGGAAAGTGTGGCTTTGAATTCGCAAGAGGTTCGTGTCATCAATTTTTCGCTTAATCTCCCTCAGAGAATAGCAGGTGCATCGATCTATAAACATTTCTAATAATTTTATCATAGTCAAAAACACTGACAGGATACATGGTTTCATAATTACTAAGCGTAAATTAACCCTGGTACTTCTAGGGTCATGTATAAACACATGTCATAATATTCTGAGCCTAAGAGCTGTTGTGTATCTGTAATCTTAACTAAAGAAATAACAATTAATCAAATTATTGGAGAATTGAAACTGGGTTTCATTAAAAATTATATTTGCCGAATTCTAAGCATCCTGTCAGATTTATCTCTAAGCTCGTAAAAAGTTCGCTTGAATGTATGTTATCTACGAATTAAAATCAATGTTATCCACGAAATTCTTATTTATGGTTCTGTGCCGACTTCATGTCCGTACGGAAGATGTGAACTGCAGCTTGGCTCACCACGCTTGTCTGACAACGCCCATCTCAACGGGTGTAAACGGACTTCCCGGAATACTATTAAGTATTATTACAAAATTGCTGAACCACTTCATCTCTTTCCATGTTACTGGAAACAAACACGAACACACCGTCCAAGTGTCAAAAACTGTCGTCAACAAATGAAGACAAGTGAACCACAAGCTACAGCCTTTCGAGACTGTTTCTGTAAAATGTAAGTAGAATTAAATCAAGAATATTACACATTCAGAAATCAAAGTACCGGCAAATAGTCAAAAAAATTGACTGGTTTCTACAAGTACTTTGGAACAGTTTCATGGAAAGCTATCATTTAGGAGAGTATTGACGATAAGGAAAGAAAATGTGTGGCAGCATTAATTATATTAAATCATTTTTTTTATAAAAGAGTAATAGGGGAAGTGTGGTTGTTGTCAGGTCAAAATTTTCGAATATTTGAAGTATGATATTATGTAATTAAAAAAAGAAGTACCTCAAAATATTATTCAAAAATATAAAACACAAAACTCGAGATGTCACAGATTACGTTTGACAACATTGACATCAAAACATACACCGAACGACACAATGTTGTCAACCAAACGAATACACCTGTCACAAAAACCCTTCCGAACGACGGGTCACACGAGCCTCCTACCTGTCGAGCACCTCTCAGCCACCACCAGGCGCCTGGTCGTCACCGGCACACCCGCCTCATCGCACACCGCACACGCGATCTCTCGCACACCGCACGGAGCGCCACTGCGGACACGCGCGCGCGCTCTCGGCTCGGCAACCGCACGGACCGGCTGCGCGCCCGGACTGGGCTAGCGGCGCTGGCCGAGCGCGCTCGCGCTCCCGCCGCCGCCGCCGCCGCCGCCGCCGCCGCCACCACGTGGCCCCGCCGTGACGTCACGTGACGTCGGGGCCGCGTCACCGCCGCGGCGCCGAGCCGGGCGGCGGCGCGGGCGGAGAGCGGTGCCGGATGCTGCATCAGCTGGGTGCTCTGGCGGCTGCTCACCCGCCGCCGCCGCCGCGCTCTACGCTCGGAGGACAGGTGCGCGGGGACGGGGGCGTGGCCGCGGTGATACCCTCTCCCGTCGGTGACCCCGCGGTGATTCACATTCGGAGGACGCTTGACATGGCCAGTTATCCCTCATCTCCGCTTTCTCGCATTCAGTGGCGAATTCTCCGACACACCGCGTGTACCGCCGGTATACCTAGTATAAGAAATATTTCATAAGTTTGATAATCCTCCAAAGAGTTATTGAGATTTTGACACCATTAAAACAGATGTGAAAAAATAACTCTTTTGCTACCGAGAGCCAATCAGTCTTCTACATCCGTAAGCGCTATCAAGTGCGGTAGAGTGAGAAGTTTCAAACACTTCTAATAATAAATAAGTCCAGAGAATTCTCTCAGCGCAGGCGAAGGTACCCCATGCCAGCCGCGATAACCTAGGACTCCTCATGTTTCAAAGTAGAGGAAAGGGGAGGATGCGCGTCCGGACGGTCGGTAGGCACCGCAAAATATTGCGGTGAACAGGCGTTCTCTGGTCGTTCGTAAGTTACCCTGCTCTCAAGTTTTTGTAAAAAATGGAGAGTCTGGTTTGTGTAATTGTCTTACAGAACAATTATTAAGGATGGAATTTCATAGAATTGAGAGTTCAGAAAAGCTCAAAATAAAAGTCAACGGTAGAGGAAGCTTCCATAAAGTGCGGTATACTTGAAATAAGGTTCAGGATTCGCCAGTGCCCTCTCCCCTTGGTGATTCAGATTCAGAGGGATTGTGGGCTCTTGACTTGGGGACCCCGTGGCCAGTTTTCTCTCACCTCCGCTTTCCTGCTAATCTCCTTCACTTTTCGTTACCTGCAAAGGATAGCTCGACTGAACCCCCTTTCGTACATCTGGTAAAAAAATTGTGTTAAGTTTCCATTCATAAGTAGCGCAAATGTATATTCTCGCACCTGTGCAGAGAAAACCTCCAAAACAGGTGAACAAGCCAGAATATTCGGATTTGTGTATGTTAAATCAGCGGCGGAAGAAGATGCCCGTGATATGTTTCAAGATTTGCTTGTACAAAACTTTTAAGTGTGGTTTTCCACGTTGGGAGTCCTATAAAACGACGTGCAAATGTTTCTTGAAAAAGACAGGAGTGAATCAGTTATAATTAATCAATATACCGCAGTCTACCGTAAAGGTAGAAATCGATCAACACTAAGGAGGAAAACAGACCGCGATGTAGTCGGGCTATGCCTCTTTGGGAAAGTTGGTAAACAGCTTAGGAAAAAATTGACCGCGGAATGCAGTCGGTATATACTTGATATCCGTGGACGCAGCGTTGGGAGGGACACGGATTTTGGAAAGTGTGAATAGTAGGTAAAGCGGGAGGGGCCTGTCTACATCTTTTCTCATACAATACTCCATAGTCCAGAAAAAGTATTGTAACGCTGATGTATTCGTATTAAAATCACATCAACGATCAAGAAATGTTCAGGATAACCACAGGGTGATCGCGTGCCGGCTCATTCACCGTCACCGCCAGCCAACGTCCAGGTGCGCGGGGGCGGAGCGGCGGGATGACGACAGGTAACGGTGATACGGGTTCGGAGGGACTCTGGACAGGATTTTGCACTCTTGACACACGCGTGTGCAGTCCTGGAAAGGAGCGTGTTTGTTTGCTTTTTAGTGCAAACACCAGATAAAGCAGGAAGAGGAGTTTGTAATTTTCACAAGTGAAAATCACGTCACTGGGTAAGAAAATTTAAGAATATTAACTGGCTACATTCACGACCGCTCATCCACCGCCGCCGCTACCGTCAACCGAGGGTAGGTTAGTACTAGGGCACAGTAGAGTGCTAGGGCACAGGGGTGGAGCCACTGACATCATCTCGCATCCATGTAGCGATTATTCAGTTTCGGAGGAATTCGGAACTCTCGATTTTCGCAAACATACTAGACTCTGAAAAGGACGTTTTGTAAATGTGAACAGTAGGTAAACGGGAGGGGAAGTTCGTTATTATTTCATATGGAAATCACATCATTGGATGTGAAAATATCAGCATATCAATTGGCACACTCACGGAAGCCGATCTGCCGCCGCCATCTCTGCAAACAGGTGTGCGGAGGCAGAACAGAGGTGATCACTCAGGTTCCTACTCAGCTCCGACCGGATTTTTTCACAGACCTGCGTGGACCAACAAGGAGAGCGTGGTTCTTGTGTGCTTGTGGGCCTCGCAGATTCTCCGTGTTTTCATTTCGTGAGAATCTTGCATGGAGTTTACATCTTCTATCGGAGAAGGTGAAGTTTTTATAATTGTGACGTAGGAAAATCACGCCTTTGAGCGAGATCATTTTAGGATATCAACTAGTTCATGCTTCTGTGGTCGCTCACCCTCCGTTATCACTGCCACCGTCCGGCGGGCTGGTTCCTAGGTGTTGGACCGAAAGGTCCAAGTGAATACCACGCGAGGCATGTAACTGGACTCACGTAACAATTTGGAGGGATTTTTTCAACACCTACGGGTTATTGTTCAGAAAGAGGGTGTTAATAATGTAAAGAGTTACAAGACAAGCAGTTAATGTCAACGTCATGTTTTTCGTGGGGAGAGGATCAACATCTACAGAAGACGGGTAAGATCGTAACTATCTCCCTATCACTTCAGTAGGGTGAGAAAATTTCAGAATATCTGGATCCGCTTTTCCACTGCCTCGGCAGACAAGTACGGTTGCGGGACTGTGGACATTCGGTATCAGTGATCATAACTCTGGAGGGAATCTGAGCATAGTTGACCGCCGATGTGGTGGTGTTTGCAGAGGGAGCATTTTATGAGACACGAACAGAAAATACGGTGGAAGGGGGAATCGATTATTCTTTCATAAAAAATCACATCTTTGGAGATGAAAAAATCAGAACCTGACCTAGGTGTCACTGCGCCCGCTTATCTGTCGCGAGTTGTGCCCGGCAGAGGTCAGGACTGGGCGACGGGACATGGTGATCACGCTGCGATCCATGAAGCTGTGTTCCATCTCTAGAGAAATACATGTGATACCTACCAGAGAGAGTTTATGAAGAGGGCAAAATCTGTGTGAAGTATAAATGGTCATGAATGTCAAATTCTTTTTTCCATTCAGCGAGAATTAAATCTTTTTCTCGAATAATATTTCGTAGTTAATTCGTAGGAAAATCGTGCCATCGGTTAGGAACAGTTAAGGATACCAGCACAACACCTGGTGGTTAGGTTCGCGGGGGCGAGGCTGTGGGGCTAAGGTGATATCCCACGATCCAGGCAGCTGCGATCCAAGATCCGAGAGATATTTTGACGCCTGCAGGGTCGTTCACAATGGGTGTATTCCCCCTCCCCGCAGGTCGATGGATTTTAAAGAGTCAATGATGACCAAGGGGTCAATTGGAAGTCGATATCCGAATATACACTAACGAATAATAGGTTTAATGAAGATCGAGAACCCATTGATGAAAAAATATTAATGAACTTTATAATTAACTTTCATTAAAAAATCTACAGGTCCCCAAACAATAAATTATAAATTCGCTCTTTTGGAAATTAACATAATTCACATTTATGAAATAGAACGTTAGTACAAAAGGAATCTGTGATTTTGTGTTTGAAAAAAATGTGTATATTTGTAGGCTAGCAATAGTGCAAAAAATTAAAATAACATAGACCTAATAAACAACTTGTTTAATGACTTTTGTTCATATTCTTTGTTTAATTGAGATTTTAAGTCAGTTATATTAAGTTACATATTATTGCGTTGTGTGTTATAAAAAATTGTTTACAATTATTATTTCTTATTTTTTTAAAAAAATAAAAGGGTCGACAAAGGAAACCATTTTTTTAAAAAAGGAGTCGATGAAAGAAACAGTTTGGGAACTGCTTAACTAGATGTATTTGAATTGGCGAGAATCCTTCACTATCTCACAAAAAACATGACAGTGTATACGAAACAAAAACCATATAAAAGAGTAAATTTGAAAGAACAAATTATTTCTTTTTTAGTTTAAAAATAATCACTTTCAGATTTCGTTGTCCAGTCACCAAACGTGACATGGAGATATGCGATAAATTGGTAATAACATACGGTTAATTATATTAATAAGACTATCAGTACTCAATACATACATAAACTAGTTATTTATTACTTCCGTAAAGCAGTAGGAAGCTTCTATGATTAGACCAGTTTTTACAACAGCGTTTAATGAAGTTTGAGGTTTTCTTCCCATTGGATTTCTGAGAAAGCCATCGTGCCAGCCCCACATCCCTCGCCTCGTATAGAAACTGTCATCCTTACACGGACTCCAGCAATACGGTCCTAATGAGTGGTCTGTCTCGTAAGGAAAAAGAGACGACGAAATATAATTCACAAAACTGGCTTACGCGGAATTTAAACCTTCCATTTTACAAAGTAATTAGTTTTATTTATTTCCTGGGAAGCTTTCCTATAAATGAAACCTTTTCCAATATTTCGAAATGTCATTGTAGTACTGCAGATGAACATTCAATCAATTGTTCTGGATGGTTATTTCGTAGTGAAGCAATTTCAATTCCAGAGATCTTAATTGCTTCGGAATCTCCCAATAAAATCCCTCTGTGGTAGGGGACGACATATACGACGTTGTGGAAAGAATGTGATTAACTAAATTGCCTGGAGGAGCAGGGGGTTTTGCTACGAAAGACTTCACAAGGTACGTAATGAACATAATACCAATAGGATCGGTTTATAGGACAGGATAAGAGTTACATGCTCTTAAAGAGCAAGTAAGATAACGTAACACGAGACGAGATGTAGAGCACACGAGCGAAGAATCAAATACTTATGAAATATGGCCCAAGATTCATTATGACAGAAGCAATGATAGAGGAAAAGTTGATAAAGGGAAAGAGAAAAAACATCAGTGAAAAATGGGAAGAAAAATGGCGTTTATGAGAGACCATGGATGTAGGAAAGAGAGAAGAGAAAAATCAAAGAGAAAGAACAGAAAAAAGAACCTCGTAATCTCGTACAGAGATAGTCAAAGAATATTAGAATGGGAAATTTAATGTGAAGGAAGAATACCAAATGAAGACGAAGAAAAAGAAAACGAAGGAGAAGAAAGAATGCGAGAAAGGAAGTACTGTATTGTATTGTGTATGTTTTTATTCACATCTAATCCTTGGAACGTTAGTTTCATTAAAAATAGATTAAAAATGTAAATAAGAACAGTAGTGATGCTGAAGCTTAAAAAACTTACGTAATTGTGTATTTGTTGTGAATATTTTGAAAAGGGAGCTGTCGCGGAAAATAATATTTTCGAAAGCAGCTCAACTATTTGGCTTCATCTTCTTCCTCTTCTTCTTTTTTCTTGTTGTTGTTGTTGTTGTTGTTATTATATTATTATTATTATTATTATTATTATTATTATTATTATTATTATTATTATTATTATTATTATTACTATTATTATTATTTCTTTCTCATGCCTCTTCCTCCTCTCGCATCTTTTCATTGTTACATTTTTTTGTTTTCTCTTACATTCTTCTGTCCTTTTCCTGGGTTTGTTACCAAATAGATGTTGGCCAATTAGTCGCCTATTCTGCATTTAAATGTCTTGTATAATATGTCCTGAAATGCCGATTATCTGGAAATCGTTTTCAATTGCAATTAGCAACTGTTCTAAATTTTAAATGGTATAATTTAATTTTATTATTATTATTATTATTATTATTATTATTATTATTATTATTATTATTATCATTATTATTATTATGACAATTCTAGCGCGAGGGCGAGGTGTAGAGGCGTGCGGTCCCGCCCCCCGCGTGGACGCGTGGGGCAGGTGCCGAGGCGGAGCGGGGGGCGCGGGGCGGGTGGGCGGGGCCGGGGTCGGGGTCGGGGTCGTGGGCGGGGCGGGGCTAATGAGCCGGCGCTCGGCAGCGCGAGTGGGCGCCGGCCGCGGGCGCCCGGCCGCGCGGAGGGGGGGGAGGGGCGCACCGGGCGAGTGGGCGCCCGGGACAATCGCAGGAAGTGCACAGGTGCGTGGGTCGCGCCAACGAACCTCGCTCCTCACAAACGCCCGCCCGAGATGCGTTGAGACGCACCGCCGGATGTGGCCGCAGTGTTTACCGCCCTTGCGTACGACACGTTTGACAATCGCTCCTCGGTGAAATATAAAACATTAGCACGTCTTCACGATGAGCACAAATAGCCTCACAGCGTATACCCCTACAGGTCACGAAGAAAAGTGTGACAATCAAATCGGTTCTAAACAGAACGATTAGGTATGAAAAAGGTATCAAGAATAAACTGTTCGATTTAATCAATTAATGTTCTGAAATTTTGAAGTAAAAAATTGAGAGACTGAACGTCAGGCTGTCATGAATCATTAGCAGATTTCTTTGTCTTTGCGCATCACCACACGCATGAAAATGGGAGAATGGTGCAGCAAATCACACAATTGTTGTTGTTTGAATCACTTACGTCACAATATTCCTAGACATTTCTCAGAATAAAATCTCTTAAGTTCTCAGTCAATCATAATAGGATTTTTTTTCATTTTAGGGTCAAATAATAGGATTTTGTATAGTCCAATTAAATGACTTTAAATTAAACTTTTCTTATTGGATCTAATTATGATTTTTCTTCAATAATCATAAACAAATTCTTGAAAATGCAAAAGCAACTCAAAACGCAGTTACTTCACAGCACTGACGTCGTGGTTATAATATTTCAACAACTCCTACACGGGAAAAAATAGAAACGGTATAAGTGAACGACAAAATTCCAATTCCTAATGACGTTACAAGAAATCGAGGCACGATGTGTTGCGATGCAGAAACTTGCCTGCTTTCAGCACAAGTATTCAGTTAGCAAACGCTCTCAATATTTCGCCGCTGCATCTGGCTCAATAAATGGTTTGCCCGTGGGCGTGGCATTACACGAACTGCACACGCAGGCGTGTGGAAGGGCTGGTGGGGACAGCTGCTGTGTGCGGTTTCGCATGGCACGATCGTCATAAAACGAAGCGTAGCAGCCAATATAAGCGTCGGCGCCCGTTGCCATTTCCACTCCTTCAGTTGGATAGGAACATCACTGCACTTGCGGGAAGAAATGTCAATTACTTTTCCTTTTCGCATACTCTGATGATGACTAATCAATATAAACAAAGGAATGTACTTCTTAAGACGGGATGTTCATCATTCGAACAGCTTCTTTGACATATTCATAGTTGTACCTCTTACCTTTTCTGACTTTTACAGATGTACTATCGAACTGAATTTCAGCCTCTGTGGATTCCTACTTCGTCAACCGCTCGTTCTCGCAATGATTTGTTTCGATTTCGGCATCTGCTTTCATTTTCGCCTTTTTTTTCGATTTTCTTTTTTTCATTTCCTGAGGTTCAATAAGAAATTCGTTCTTCGCTTCGCTATTTATATTTTAATTTGTTTCTCTTTGCTCAAATTACATTCCAAAATGTTGAACTGCGACGTCACAAACAACATTTACTTTCGTTAGTCGTAACCGAATTCTATATATCACTTCCTTCATTAGACTCTACAACCCTTGCCAGTTCCTTAAACAATGCCTTTTCTTTCTACTCAATTCTTTTAACGTTACACAATTTTCACACCATTCCTTTAATGATTGATTGACTGATTGATTTTTCGTGTTTCCGGGCGCGTCAACTGCTTCGGTCATTAGTCCCGTTAGTGTAATGCATGTTTTTTTCTCAGGAGATGGCAGTGATCTTAACCCCGCTGGATGGCGAGATCCGGCGCCGACCTACCGTCGGATAGTGGGGTTTCCCCCTAACCAATACTCTCCCACCAACGAGGCACCTCCCCAGCTGGGACAAGCTCTCAGCTCCCGACCGATCTCCCGGGATATGTGGTAGTGTAGTGCATGTTAGTGTAAGTGTGTGTGTAAGGGGAGAGGATAGGACAAGGAAGAGGAAGGACAGATCGCGCGCGGTCCGTGGCCCGTTTGGTAGGGTACTGCTCCGGCATTCGCCTGGCGTGATCGGAGAAACCACGGAAAACTACTGATCAGAGACCATTCCTTTACACTTCACGCTTATTGGTGTATGTGTTTATAAGCTTTTACATTTCTATAATAACCTGTGCCCAACTTTCTTTTGAGCTGTGCCCATCTTAAAGCTGCTTCGTCTTTATAAGACAAAGCCGTCACATTACTGTTGCCAGTCGTTCCAAATTGGTCTGGGTCTTTACGGGCGCTTCACCATAAAGTGCCTGCTCTCATCTTCGCATTTGTTCCCCTCACCCAACACCTGCTGCACTTCTTATATATGCTTCACCATCATGTCTCTTCATTTTCATCTCAGCCTCTGTTCTGTGCATTATTCTAAATACAATGTGGATGTAAAATAAAGATAATTAATTTTAGGAGGCGATTCTTGACAAGAACGAAACAAAAAAAAGCAAGAAAAGTTCATATCGACGAATATCCGGATATGGATATTTGCCACGAGAGGTTAAACGTCATCATTTTCTCGATGTTTTTTCTGTGTTGTGCATTGTATCATTTGAGGTAGGTCGAAGCACAACTCTCGCTTACTCATTCGCAAAACATCCTGAGGTCTTTTTCGTCAACGGTCTCATTAAAACGATCAGAGATCGCGGTGATATACTGAACCGTGTATTCTGATAGATATCCACCCAATTCAGGAAACGTCGAATTCATTTCTGTGCTTAACCATTTTTGAAACAGCACTAATAGACCTTAATCTTGACGTGCGTGCGAAGTTACAGCTGAAAAACATGACGCACGTATTTTACGACCGAAAATTCGACATTGTGTTGTTGAAGTGATATTTTTCCTTTGATGATATGAAGTTCATTTCACGTATTAACTATATAAACCTATGGCAAAACCCAATAAAAATGACTGTACACGTTTATTAGTCACAGAGAGAGGCAACGGAAATAGAGTGACAAAGGAAAACAACAAACAAAAGTATTCGAGCGAATCCAACGATTCAAATTCGGGGAAGTGTCAATACCCCTGAAGTGGAGTCAGCATCGACCAGCGCACACACCGGCCCGCGGCCCGCTTCTATAGCAGCAACTAATTTATACACCCGTGTTAGCTTTTCAATGAATTTTTAAATTATTGTCTCTGTTAATCCGAACCCTCAGTTAAGCAGGTCTATACAATATTTTTGTTACGATATCACTACGTAAACCGTATGGCCATATCTAGAATGCATAAGTGAAGTGATGAATAGGTAAATATGGAGAAATGAGGATGGAGCAATGGTGGAATAAGCGGGAGGGGGAACGGGAGAACTCTGAGATCACCCGACGCAAACCAGCTTCGTTTACCACAGACTCCACATGGATTGTCCAGGATTTGAATCCCGTTCCCAGCGATTTTTTTATTTGCTTCTTTTTTATAAGTTACAGATTGCATTGCCAGTTAGAGGCTTTGACGAGGTAGGTGTGAGTGCATCAGCTACGCTCCTACCTACACACCTAGATCGTCTTACATTCACATGTATATCTCCACTTTTTTATAACATTTATTATTTTACATAAAATGAACATATTTTTTAATTACATAAACCTTTTTAATTCTATAGATTCTTGTCTACATTTACTTCTTATTTCACCACATATTATTACAGGGAGCGGTAGCTCAGTGCATCAACTGATGTCACTGCAGCACCTCTGACAGGGAGGTCCTAGGTTCCAGTCCTAATGGCGGCAGGATTTTCGACACCAGCTTTTCAGCAGATACTAGCTATTCAGTCGCCATCTGGAGGAGAATTCTAGAAGCCGTCTGCTCTGATCGGTAGTTTTCCGAGGTTTCTCCGATCAACACCTAGCAAAGAGCAGTACCCTAACAAACAGGCCACGGACCACGCGCGATATTTCCTTCCTCTTCCTTGTCCTATCCTCTCCCCTTACACACACACATTTACAGTAACATGCACTACACTGCCATATATTCCGGGAGACCGGTCGGGAGCTTAGAGCTTGTCCCGGCTGGGGCGGTGCCGCACTGGTGGAAGAGTCCTGGTTAGGGGGAAACCCCACTAGCCGACGGTAAGTCGGCTCCGGATCTCGCTATCCAGCGGGGGAAGATCACCGCCATCTTCTGAGGAAAAAACATGCACTACACGTACTGGATTAATGACCTAAGCTGTTGACGCGCCCGCAATCACTAATCAACCACCTACTGGCTGCAACTAGATACTATTGGGCGTTAGTGTCCTTAGTACGGGAACCCGGGTGGTGTACTACTACACATGTTAGCGTTCCCAGTGATGGCAGGTAAACGCTCGCTACCGCGGGTCGCCCGTAAGTTTAACCCGAGTCTCATAACCGCAGGTCTCCAGTTCTCCTTCTTCCGGCGGCTGCGGCCCATCTCCGCCTTCAACCCAGGGCCGCTCCCCACGCCGCCCCGCCCACGTCTCCTTGCGCGGCTGCTGGTCTCCGCCCCGCGCCACGACCCTGCGGCACATCTGGCCGCGGCGCGCGCGGCCCATCTGGCAGCGGCGGCGGCGGCGCGGGCGGGCGGGAGCGCACGCGTCGCTCATTGCCACGGCACCTGCGCGCCACGCCCCCGCCGTCCGGCACACGACCGCTCCCAAGACGCGAAACACGCATTCAACCACGTGCAAAGACGCCGAAGAAATAAGGAGAACCTATGTGTCTACATCGATGGCTTAGAGCGCACGTATTCGATGGCCAGAATTCCTAGTTTCGAGAAAATATGTTTGAATGTATGTAAAGGTGCAGTTATTTATGGTAGTCTTTGTACACTTGGTAGACATGAAAGAGAGGTCTCAAAATAATATTCACTTAAAAATGACTATGAGTGGAGATGCAATGTTTAGGAATTAGGGCATCGAAACGTTAAGGGTTTTCTTTTAGCTGAAATCTGAGCTTTTTACTCAACAAAATTTCGTGATTCTTGCATGAAATAAAAGGTAGTGTTATTGATTGCAATTCTTAACCTCTTTTTTAGTATAAATGTTTAATTTCAATATATTAAAATTAATAGAATGAATGCTTTTCTGCATCCATTTGTTCATTACGTAATTTCCTAGTCGATCTTGGTCGTTTCGTTCCGCTATTTGAAATCGTGAACCAAACGCAGTCGACGTTTCTTAGCGCGAGCAAGCGTTTGTTATTGTAAACGAAACAAAGATACCGAATTTATTAAGCTAGAAGATTTTTTTTTAATGCAGAGCTTAGTGAAAGTACGTAAATGCAACATCCAGCAATCATCCGATACATGTGTCCGATATATGTTCAGGTCTTAGTAAATATAAACTATTTCAATTACATTTTCCGAAAAATGTTTCATTACTTTCACAGTGAATACTGATTGTATTGTTCCAGAATTTGTAAACTTCCCCTTTTCATTGATATTGGAGAAATATCTTTCAGTTTCCGATTTTTCGTTTGGTGCATATGCGGTACTTTTCCATTATAACTTTAATACTTTTTTTCTGCGATGTAATCGCTCGGGGTCAGCTAGTTTGTACATAATAGTTATAATATAGCTCAAACTCAAACATTTTAATTTTCATAATTCATTTTATTTAGTTTCTCCAATTTTCTTTGTTGCCCCGTCAGCTATAGGCTTTTAGACGTCGCTGGACAATTGAAAGATTTTCTGGTCGCGTTCGCATTGGTTATATGAAGGATTCACTCATTGCAGTTGCAACTCATTGTGGCGGCATCATGTGGACCGCCGCGCAGGCCCCTGCCCACCGCTTTTGCAGCGGTTAAGAACTCACCCGGTCCCATTTAGTCGCGTCTGACTTAAGCTTACGACGTTCGAAGATGGCAAAGACGCATTTAACCACGTACAAAAACACTGGAAAATAGTTTTAAAAAGGACCTGACCATAATTGTCATAACATCTAGTGCAGAAGAGCCTAAATTTGAAATTCGATAATTCGAATTCTTTCGTTTCTCGAATTTTCTTTGCTGACCTTCACTTCTATGCACATGGAAAATGACAATTGTAACCTGAATATATAGAAAGAAGTGTTCTTTATTTTTTCAGCTTGCTGTACTTTGAGAACTGTAATTTAAGATACTGAGAAAAAGTATTTTTCTTTGAATTTTTCATCACGTTTTGTTTCGGATCTGCAATCAATAACTAAAACTTTTGGAATGCTAATATGATAGAAGGTATACTAATATAAGTCCTACTTATTGAATATTTTCAATTTAAGAATGGAGACGTTAATAACCTCCCCAATATTGAGACGAACAGCTCGTATGACTATCAACAAAAAAATCTTAACAAAATTGTAAAACGTTCTCGCACCTAATTTTAAACAAAACTCCTCCATTTCGCATGTTTCTATAAAAGAGATCCACAATATCTGCACATGCAGACGGGCAGAGAAATAAAATTCAAAAACGTGGAGACATGTGCACGACTGTTGCCATGGATAAAATACAAATTCAGCTGCAGTATTTTGGAATATGGTTTTGATATTTTTTTATGAGAAAACGGATGAAGCCAGGGCTAAGGTATGAGACGTGTATATACGAGATAAAAATATTTATATATGCACTCCTGAGATACGATGTTTTTAGAGGGATCTAAAGAAGCATCAAGGAAGTATAAAAATAAAAGGGTTCATTTATATACGAGAGAGTCAAACACAAAACCGAGCAATAACTATTTAGGTAAGAAAGGAAAATTACAATAATTGGTCACTGTGGTGCAATGAAGTAAATAAATACAGAAGATTCTTCATGCTATTTTGAATACAGAGATATTAGAAGAAGCCGATAGAATTACTTAGAAACGTGTGATAATCTCTACTGGAAATACCTCCGTTTGTAAAAACAAATATTATATTAATAATTAAATGCTTTAAATTTGCCAAAGTTTAATATCTCCGACTGTAAATGTCTTTATTTGTATCGTCAGTTTTATAATCTGAAGAATTACCTGCATTTATATCCTCTTTGCTCACATCTTCCTTCCACCCCATTCGTCGTCATTCTTTTGCTCACAATAACAACCATATTGAAGATTTATTGCAGATTTCTTCCATGTGTTCCCGCTCTTACAACTTCAGCTATGATTTTTCTTCGAAGTCCGAATTGCAAACAAACACGGATCGTAGAGGAAGTTATGGGCATTAGCAAATCATCTAAATATTTGCTCAGCTGCTCGATTATTAAAGACACTGTTTCCAATTCGCATCTGCAACCTCGAAACCCAATGCGTTCCGTTTCCGTTCAAACATCGGCGCAATTAACCTACCAAAGCGCCAACGACCGTTCCGAGAAGACAGATCGCCAGATGGGATACATTCTCCGAAGCTCCAACCCGTTCCGAAAGGAAATAAATAACGTATGACAGCTTCGCCAAACACACCATTACGCCCGCGATGTGGTTTGGGTGTTATATGCCCAATTATGGCGCCGTTCTGGCCCACTTGTCAAGGCCTCTCCTATCTTGAGAAACCCCGCGCCTCGCTGCGCCGCCGCGCCGCGGCGGTGTCGACACCGCGGCGGGCATTCCCTTGACACAGTGCACTTTGCGAAGGCGCCGCCGCTGCAGCGTCGCGCGATGGTCCTCTGGGAGCAAAAAGCGGGCAAAATTCATTTTCTTTCAAAAACGCTCCGTTTTATAATAATTCAATCACACATGTAGGCATAATCATAGTGGCGAAAAAATGTTTCAAAGTTGTACACATCGACCAATCGAATCGTATACTTCGACGAATAATCCACGTAATGCCATATGCTAGACTCTTAACTCGCTTTTGTTTTGACACTAGATTTCTGAACAGGCGATACTTACAATATAATATCCAGCTTTTGTAGTTGCAGAGTATATTCTACTTTGATGGGTAAAACGCCTATTAAAGTTTTAAAACACGGAAGGATCACAAGTTAATCTAATTTGGAGATCCACAATTCTTTTGAAAGAACAGAGAAATAAAATTATATTTTCTTGTGTTTCTTTTTGTTTTTTTTCTTATTGTATCTGTTAAAAATTATTTATTTTCATATTTGTTATAAACATTTTAAAACCAAACCTACTAAGAGGAATATTATTTTCTTGACTTATATGAAATGAAGATACATAAATAACAAAAATTATTGTAAAATTGCGCCAAGGACTAGAAAGTACTATCGACAAGATTTGATTTCAAACTCCTGCAAACTTGCAACTCCAATTTATTTTAAATATAGAGTAGTATATTATGCAAACAAAGAAGGAAGAATAAAGAGACTCTAGGGAGTCTAGGACGCGAGTGCCGATGGTGGCAGGATTTTTGACACTAGCTACATAGCTAGGTCAAGTTCAATCACAGTCTGAAAGCGAATTCTAGCGGCCCGCTGCTCTGGTTGGCAGTTCTTCCGTGGTTTTTCCGATGAACGCCAGACGAGTGCCGTAGCAGTACCCTAACAAACGGGCCACGGAACGCGCGCAATCTTTCCTTCTCTCTTCCTTCTTCATTATCCTATGCTCATACAACTTTACGTGTACGTACACACACTCTCTCTCTCTCTCTCTCTCTCTCTCTCTCTCTCTCTCTCTCTCTCTTACATATACTATCACACTTTGAGACTTGGGAGACGTCAGGAGCTTAGAGCTTGTCTAGCGTAGGATGGGGCCCCGCTGGAGGGAGATACCTGGACGGGGTAAACCCTGCACGCAAACCAGTGGGTCGGCACCAGATCTCGCCATCCAGCGGTGGAGGACCACCGCCACCTCTGATACTAAAAACATGCGCTACACTTACGGGACTAACGACCATAGTAGTTGACGCGTCCGGAAACCCGAAATATTCAATTTTGTTAAAGGAAAGTGTTTTGTCCGTCTTTTACCGAATCCGGGCCATAGTGTGATGGCTGTGCTGTTGTCGGCCGCGCAGGCGAAGGTAGGGATGGAGGTCGGAACGGGGGCGGGGGCGGGGGCGGGGGCGGGGGCGAAGCTCAACACCGGCACTGTGTGGGAGGAATAAGCGCCGATAGAGCTGAAGTTCTCGTTGCTCCCGTTGCAATCACAGGACCGCCCTGTGTGCGGGTTTGCGGGGCGTGATTGAAGCCTTTGGCCGGCTGCCCACTGGGTGCTCCGCTCTGTTGGAGTGTTTTGGCTGCGCCTTTCACGGCCGCGGCAACGGTGGATCCAGAGAGGCGATGCTCCGCCTCTTAAAGAGGAATTCCCAGCCAGGCAGTGGCCTTTTCAGCACCAGATAAGTAGCTCGGATGAACAATTCGCTACCATCTGGGTTCAAGCCTAGGAGTTTCCGGTCTTCGAAGGTTCAGATGCTATCTCGTAATTACACTTACACGCTCTTGCACCCGTTATCTCTTCACCTATACGTTGCATTTGTGTGCATTACTGACCTCAATGCAAACTAATTTACTGGCAACAAACGAAACAAAATTTAGCTTACTTCAGCATGAAATTCTTTCATTCTTTTTATATTCATTTCCTTCTATGAAAAAAAAAACTGATACATTTCCTTTTGTATTTGATTCACAATAAGAGAAACGAGTTGTACCAAGTGTAAGTGATGGTATAAGGGATTGGAGTTAGAAGTGGGTTTGGTGAAAACCTACACATTCATAATAAACACATGTTGATAATAAATATGTAGTGCAGCTGCGTATTTGCACGATTCAAGAAGTTCCCGTTGTAGCAATAAAATGCTAGTAAAATAAATTTCACTCAGTATATTAAGATTAAAAGGATATACTGCTTGTAACCAGGACTAATAAGCTCGTCAATAAACTTAATTATTATATAATAAGCTTTTATTTTGGTATAGTTTCAATATCGCTGGTAAGTTAACAAATCTATACTTACGAGTACCGGTCTACCCCAAGAGATAAAAATATCTTGAAAATATTTATGTGGAGTTTAAGTTTGAGACTGAAACAAAAAAAAACGAGAGAGAATTTTCCTCTTCCCTTTAAGTTCCTTGTATTTTATTAATGCAACACTCACGTTTGCGTTTTCCAATGAAATAAAAATTATACGAGAAAACGTCGAGGACATTCATCTTTCCCTTCATATTTTATTAATGCAACATTTAGTAGTAAAAAATGGAACTACGTCTTCAGAATAAGTTAAAAGTATTCCCGTTGCAAATTCGTATGTTCTTTGCAAATTCCCATATAACATTCATTTTTGGATGGATTTTCCCACAAATTTCAGTCTCAGAGAAAATTATAACATTCATAAACTCTAAGAGGCACAATATAACAACAAACAAAATCAATTCATGAATAACACTCAATGACAAAATATTTCTCAATTTAAATGTTGCGCATTTAATAAAACTTCTGATTTTTTTAAATTTTAAACGGCTTACTTAACAAAATAGGGAGACCAATAACAGAAACATCTATTATTGTTTAAGAAGCATAAAAATATGCAACATGTTTCTCTTATCCAAGCGAAATAGTTGTTAATATAAGTTTATCAGCTTCGTCCCTAATAAGCAAGTTAATATAATTTTATCAGCTACGTCCCTATTAATTATTATAAAGAATTAGTACAAAGATTGTAGAAAGATACTTTCGTACAAAGATTTTTGGAAGTAAAATTGCCGAACTTAAGTGATCGCTACTCCAATATTTTGAATGCGGAGAGTGCCTTGAATTTTCGCAAAGCAATTAACGTATTTTATTTTTATAGGTGCTTCTCCTCGTGTTTTCTTTCTACACAGTTTTCTCAGAGAAATTATGTGCACCCCCAACAGAAAAGAAAACCCACTCAGCCCCTATAACTTCACCCTTGTCTCACACATGCCCTCCTGAGCCTCGCTTTCATCTTCCTCGCCCTCCGTAGCCCGCCCAGCCCGAAGGCAGAGGCCTGCTGCGTTTCAGCCCTCCCTCTCTCGCGTGCGTGCGTGCGTGCGTGCGCGTGCGCGGGGCGTGCGTGCCTTCGGCGCACGGCACGTCCTCCGCAGCCGCGCCGTCCGCCCCGCCTCCCTCAGCTCGCGCCCCCCCCGGCACTGTCCCACCCTGCCTCGCCTACCCCGCCCCGCCCTGTTGTGTCCGTCCCACCCCGCCCCGCCCTTCCACTCCCCCGCCTCGCCCACCACGTCCCGCCCCGCCCGCTCTCCCCGCTCCTTCCCGTCCACCCTCGCCACCCGCGCCGTCCGCCCCGCCTCCCTCAGCTCGCGCCCCGCCCACTACCCTTCCCGCCCCCTCGCAACCCGCCAGCCCGGCACTGTCTCGCCCTGCCTCGCCCGGCCTGCCCGTCCCACCCCGCCCCGCCATGCTCTGTCCGCCCAGCTCGCTCTCCCCGTCCACCCCGCGCCGCCTGCCCCACCCCGCTCAACCCCGTCCCTCCTGTCCCGCCCTCCCAGCCCTTCTCAGACCCTCGCGTCCCCTCCCATTTCCCCGCCAGCCCTTGCCTTCTGCGTGGCCTCTGCAGGGTTCTAATGTCGCCGGCGCCGCTTGCTGCCAATACACGCCCTTCGCTGTCGCACCCCTTTCAAACGAAATGAGTTACAAGCTGGTACTTGGGTTGTCGCTTCGGCTTCTTTTCATCAATCTCTGGGAGTCATTAATTTAATGTCGTCATCCCTCCGCAATGTACTAGAATGTCGCAGTAGTTGTGGCTGTAGCAACACCGATGCTCCTGAGGGTATGAGGCGGTGCTGAGTAATGGCTTTCATGCTGTGAAGGGTGTTACAGAAGGGCCGGCGGATGCTTCAGTACTTTGACTGGATGAGGAAAGCAATGGCAAACCACCGCACTTTCCCTAGTTATCTAGAACGCCTCATTATTCGTTCTTTCTAGTGGAGTTCTGAAGATCCAAACCAATCTGACAGGCTCTTGACTAAGAAGACAGTTCCCCTTGTCCGAGCTAAGAGGCAATGTTTTCCATGATTCTCGATTCAATAACGGACTTCCGAATGTCCTCCCTTAACGACTTAATCCTAGCACCCTTGGCACAACTTTTCTTCTCTTCGTACCTTCTGTTTTTACGAGAATGGGGGAGTTAAGAAATGGAGGGTCAAAGTATATTCATAGTGATACGAACAGTTAATTACTCCACAATCGTATAATTTGGGCACGAACGCCTTCCGACATCCGGCATATTGAGCTCCACCACTATCCACTTCGGACAAATGACTGCTACGTATTTTCGTTTTTCTCAATATTATTACACGTTTGACAAAATATTAGAAATAAATAGTAAGATCCTTCAAACTTTATGACAGAGTTTAGATGAGAAATATTTATTTCCCGATATTCTATACATTTGGAAAGGAAATACATAAAATAACATAAAATAATTTAAGATGTAAAGAATAAGGGAAATTCTAGACTTGCGTAAGAACACATCAATTATAATTTAATTCAATATCAGCATTAATCATGTCTAACATAAATTTTGTCCGACGTTTCCAAACCTCCCATTAGCTTGTAAGGAATAACACGACATAACAGAGAATGATTATGATTATTATATTTTCGGAGACAAGGGCTACGACTTTCTGGCCATTTAATCATCGTTGGACCCAATCCTCCCCTCCACACACTTATATGTATTCTGTGCTCACTGTTTACACTTGCCGTCACTAGCACAGCTTGTACTTTGTGTACGCTTTAACTCTCCACTCAGCCTTTGTGTCCACATCCATTGTTATCGATTCTTCCACACCGACGCCGCCATTATCGTTATTCTACGCATGCGACCGCCAGCATTGTCACCACCGCAACCGCCGTTGCCCCCACCTCCGACACATCCATGGCATCATCCCCATTCCCACTATCACGAGAACGCACCCTTACGAGTTCACCACCACCACCAACCCATAACTCCTGGCCTCATTCGTCGACTTCATTGCGATCATCGAAACCGTGCCTTCATCACAGGTTCTATCTCTATCAACATATTCGTCATCTCTATCACCACCACCACAAGGAATCTAATCACCCTCAACTATTACCTCTTTCACCAAAAATCTGTTTCACCAACAACACAATTAATTTCCACCATTTGCAACACTGCAGTAGCAATAATTATCGTCACCGGCAAGAATCACCATCATCTGAAATATTCACTGCCACCATCTTCATTGATCTCTTCTATCACCGCAACATCATGAATCTCTACTATCACTGCTATACCAAGAATCTCCACCGCCTTCAATAATCCCCGTGAGCAATAATCTCCTCTACCTCCTCCTCCTACTCTCCCACCACCATCACCAATAACGTCCTTCACCACCACCACCCCTACTTCTTCCCTCTCCCTCAAACCCACCACCGCCACGCGGTTACGCGTCAAGCCACACCAAGAATCTCTACCACAACCAAACCAACCAAGCTAAAAACTACCATAACCAATCAAGATCTCCACCACCTTCAAAATTCCCCATAGGCAATAATCTCCTCCTCCACCACCTCCTCCTACTGCTCCTCCACCACCGTTACCACCACCAATAACGTCCTTCACCACCGCCAGCCGTAGTCTGTCCCTCTCCCCAACCACCACCCTCACGCCCTTGCGCGGCCTCCTCCACCTCCGCCGCGTACGTGCCTGGGCGGCCGCCCGCCGGCGCCTAAAGTCATTGGGCGCGCGCCTTTTGCTTCCGCCCTCCCTCCAGCCACTTCGCCACCTAGCGCGCCGCGGGGCGCCGACGCCTCGACAGAGGGGCGCCGCCCGCCTCCGCCGCCACCACCACCACCGCCTCCGCCTTCGCCGCCGCCTCCGCCTCCGCCGCCTCCGCCGCCGCCACCGCCGCCACCGCCTCCGCCGCCTTCGCCGCCGCCACCGCAGCCTCCGCCACCGCCGCCACCGCCTCTGCCGCCGCCTCCGCCGCCGCCACCGCTTCGGCCACCGCCTCCGCCGCCGCCGCCGCCGCCGCCGCCGCCGCCGCCGCCACCGCCACCGCCGCGGCCACCGCCTTCGCCGCCGCCTCCGCCTCCGCCTCCGCCGCCGTCGCCGCCGCCTCCCCCACCGCCTCGGCGCGCCGCCACCCTCGGCGGAGGGTTCCTGCCCGCCACCACCGCCCTTCTTCTAGGAAACACGTGTCAAGCCACTTTCGGACTTGGCGGGAAAGCCCAGAAAAGTTCACGCTGCCAACGCGACTGAGGGGTTTCTCGAACCACCTGATGAGATATTAATGGCCAGATAAATAAGATATATGTATTTACGCCTGCTTTCTCCCGTCTTTGTCGAGAGTGTGAGCTGTTTTACAACTTCGCACAATAATATTATTTTTTTATAATGCTGTATTCGGAGAGCCCTCGTCTTTTGTAACGGAGACGAGGATGATTTCAGACACATTATACATAGTGGTTTCGATGGAAGTTGCAAGGGTAAAGTGTGCCTGTTTCATCGTTCAAGTCAATATTTATTAACAGATAAAGTTCGACAAATTGGAGCATATAGTACATTATTTGTATTTCCCTCGTGACAGTAACATCGAGCACTGTATTAGTCACGACGTTATTCACCAACTCTCTTGAAAGTTTTGCAAGAGATTTTCTAGAATTCAGTGGGAAATGCAATTATTCAAATTATCGTTTCCATGTTGTCGTGGCAGGAAGTATTATTCCCAAGGACAACATGGATAAGAGCCAAAAGTTATTGCTTATTTATCCTTGAAAATAGATTTTATTACGTGGGAGCTTTTTTTTCTTTTTTTTTCAAAATTTAAGTAGTATATGACTTAGTGTAGGGATCACAGAATTTTGAAAATGTGCACACAATTCAATTTTCCCCCTAGCACGTCATGCGCAGTTTTAACTGGTTTTTGACGTAAAATAAATAAATAATAAATTTTAAATAATAAAGAAATTTGTATCCATCTTCAGTCAGTTTTCACTGCTGTAATTTCATATATGAAATATTTTGAGTAAATATTTGAAATAATTTTTGATTAATTCAATTTTGAAAATAAATTGTTGCTGGAAAATCGAATTAGAAGTAAAATACACAACGATAAAATTGAAAAATGTATAAGCACAGTAGAACTATAATAATTAACAAGTCAATTATAATTTTAAGAATCTTCTCAGTACAGTAATCCCGACAATATAAGACCGTGCATTGTGTATTGCTGGAAATGCAACATGCCTCATCAACTGACATTAGTTGAAGTGAGTAATTGTATCTCAACACGATTTATTAAAGTTATAAAGAATTGAAGGAGAGAAATTGCAAGAGTTTCTGAGATTTACTTTATGAACGGGAATTCCACGGGTTGTTAGCAGAAACTGGCGTAAGAAACCGTCTACTTCATAAAAATGATCCTCTCCATTTATCAATTAAAAACAACTTTGTATCCATTCATTAGAAGTGTCTTCTCGGGCATAAATTCTTGCGTGCTCAGCATAATGAAAGTGTATAATGGAAGTTGCTTGTAAATACTACGAAAAGCATGCTCGTATTTTTGAGACGAACTTCCTGAACTGTTGGTATACTATACGGAAATATATAAATTTTGCTTATCTCGCATGCTTCTCTTACCGGAAGCCGAAATTATTTTTCACGTGCAGTCGTAAACACTTGTTACACAGTTGCTACGTGCACCACTGTCACTCCAGGGAGAATCTTATGCAGCGCAAGTTCATGCAGGGAGCTTAAGCATAAGTTTAACTCATTACGAGCAACACACACGCACTCAGAGTGTACTTAAAAGGACTTGTGGGGCTTAACTCGTCTGAGGAAAACATACTTGAGAGTTAATTATTTAAATGCCAAGGAATGCTTACGAGGAATAATAAAAGACATATAAAATTTAAAAACAAGCAAAAAATACAAACGAAAAAAATGTCCTGTAAAATGTCACACTCTTCTTTTAAAAATTATCATTTAAAAAAACACGCAGCGCTGATTTTAAAGAAAAAAGTTAAGTGGAACTCGTTTACTGACCTGTTGCCAACATCTAACATTATACAGCGTAACCGAAAGAATGATAAGAAGAACTAATTCAGATTATGAATCGTATCTAAAATTAATATTAAAGAAGAACCTTGATAATGAACTTATAAGCACCTTTCAAATCGGCAACAAAATATCACCCTCATAATTGATTTGATTCCCCTCCTTACTTTCGCAAAATATAAGTTTCTTTACCTCTGTTGCTAATGCTGTCATAGATACATAAATTTTCTGATTATGGATTTTTTTAAAAACTCTGGGCATTCAAATTGTAGAAGGGTATGCGCACCAGTCATTTGTAACCAAATTTTAGTAAGAAATATCTGAGGAATCTAAATTGATAGTTCTCGTAAGTCTGCCAACAATTTCTGCTCCTTTGTATGTTTATTTATAAAACTTTTAACTAAGCAAGAATATTAAAAAGTGAGACTAAAAACATTGAGTGACTAATTTGCATTAAATACCTCATAGTAATTATTATATATTCCTTCAAATATAATAACAATAACGTATTAAGATATTGGTGTTTAATTCTGACTTCCTGATAAAAGTTAGTGATAAATCGTTTTTCTTCATTTCAATAAAATGTGGCCTTAAGTAGTTTTTAATGAAAAGTGACGTCATTCAATACTCTTGAAAAACATGGAGAGAGTAGATCTTTTAAGAGATCTCACTGTAAAAATTAAACGTTTTCACCTTTACACTAATGATTTTTAAATATTCCATCAGATTCCCCCTTCCTATATTAAATTTTATTTAATATTTCTTTGAACTATCAATGATTATGGATTTTGGAATATCGAATACCAGGTGAAGAAAGCAAAATCATTTCCAAATGTTCAGAAAGCGAAATGCAAGAAATAAAAACGAAAAATATTTTTGGCTTTTTAAAACGTTACAGCCGCAACACTCAATGTCAACAACAATTTTTTATTAAACATTTATTAAGGCGCAATAAACAGCACCTCTGCATCCGCAAACCTCCATAACACAACCCGTTGGAAGAAAATCGAGCTGGTTGTTGAGAAGATTTCGAGCGCGACTGTACCGAGCGCGTGGTGGGGCCGCGCACTTTTCCCCAGCGGCGGCGCCGTCCGCCTCTCCCATTAAACGCCTTCCGCCCCGCCACGCGCCGCCCGCGCCGCCTGCCCCGCCCTTGCCGTCCACGTCGAGGCGGCGCGCCGCGGCGCCGCCGACGCTCCGCCGCAGCCACCAGCCGCGCCACGGCGCCCGCCGCCCCGCCCCGCCCAGCCCCGCCCCGCCCCGCCCCGCCGGCGACCGCAGACTCGCCGCCGCCGGCACCTCGGGCTCGTGCCAGCTTCTCTCTGGATTATCCGCCCGCCTCTTTGCCTGTTGGCCGTTTTACTGTCGACTCGGAGTGTTTCCACCCTACTGAAGCGAGGTTCAGTGCTTGATTATCATCTTGCCACTGTTTTGTCCCCATACTGATCTTTGCTATTTCGAATATTGAAAATCCAATTGGTTTATAGTTTGGACATTGATAATCTTCCTTCTCCATGCTTCCAACGTGACTTCATAAGTTAAAGAGTATTATTCAGTCGTCTCTTAGTTACGTCCCCTAACGTCACTTTCCCTGCTGACGCCAACCCCAGACTCGTCGCCGCCGGCACCACGGGCTCTTGCGAGCTTCTCTCTGGATTATCCATCCACCTGTGGGTCCGTTGTTCGCTTTTCCTGTCAGGTCTGACAGTTTCCACCCCACTGAGGTCCAGGGTTTGATTATCATCTCGTCTCTGTTTTGTACGCTCTGCTATTTTTGTTGTCGGTTATTTAATGTTTGGGCACTGATCATTTTGCTCCTACATCCTTCCAACGTGTCTTCACAGTTTAAATAGTATTATCCACTCGTCTCTTAGTTACTGCCCCTAATGTACTTTTTCTGCCGACGACAACCGCAGACGCGCCGGCGTTGGCACCACGCGCTCGTCCGAGATTCTCTCAGGATTATCTGCCCGCCTCTCTGTTGTTCGCTTTAACGTCGTCTCAAAGCATCCATCCCAATGGCGTCCAATGCTTGATTATTATTTCGTCTCTGTTTTGCACGCACACGTGACATTGCATGTTTCCATATCGACGGTGCAGAGTTTGACAGTCAATTTAGCCCTCCATGCTTTCTAGGTGTCTTCAAAGTTTATAGTGTAGTACGTATTCACTCATTTCTTTGTGTCTCACTCTAACTCACTTGTACGCCGTAACTCACTTGAATGCCTCCACTAGTTTCCATATCGTTTAAATTTTAATGGTAATTTTTGTCCTGTATGTTTTCAAGGTGTCTTCACAGTTTATGGTGTATTATTCACTCATTTCATTGGTTCTCGCTCTTAAGACATTTTTTTCTGCCAAACCTGTAATGTTTATCCACTGTTCGGGTGCAATGAAATTTTTAAAAAAATTATGCGCCTTCGCCGGCAAGATACGCAGTCGTTGGTTGTCCCTGATTTGTCAGTGGATTATCAGCCTATTTCTTTGTTGCTCCTTCTTATGTCGTGTCTGCCAGTTTCCACCCTTCTAAAGTCCAGTTCCTTATCATCTTGTCCGTATTTGGCCCGCTCACTTGGTCGTCTCTGCTAGTTTATGTTCATTGTTTGGGCACTTATCATTTTGCAAAATGTTTGTTCACTATTCCCCAATGCCGCACGTGCAAGTGTATTATTCGTTGGTTTCTTCATCACGCACTCTACCGCCACTGTGCCTCTCGTCGGCAATCACAGACTTGCTGCCATTGCTGCAAGTGGATTATTTCTCATATCTTTGTTAATCATTGTAAAGCCACTTTCGACTGTTTACGACTTTGGACTAACGTTCATTATTAGCTTGACTGTGAACTTGTTCCACTTCCCGACAAGTTTCCGTTAGTTTCCACTGACCACTAAGGTCCATTGTTTGAGAGCCGAACATTCTGCAAACTGTTTGTACTTCCATAGTGTTCTCACAATTTTAAGGGCATTATCCCCTCCTCACTGTTACTTGCTGCAATGCCATTTCCGCAAGTATCCTCCGCAGTAAGATCCAGTACATAATCAGTTGATCTCCATCTCTCCTCTCTGTTGTCCGCTCACATTTTGGGAAGTGTTTGATTTACATGCCCTTTCCTTAAGATTTCGTTTACATTCCTAAGACGTAGACACACTTGTCTCTACGATTCTCTAATGTAGTCATCACTAAAATCCCAGTGGTTAAAACTTCAATAAGTTGCGAAGAAATTGTTCAACAATGCCTCTCCTCGACGTTCTCAGTCTCGCTACATTTCACAGGCAAACGCCTTTTTATTTGTTGATCATTTTGCTTTATCGTCCAGTTTTCACCACTCAGGGGCCCAGTACTTGATCACTAAACATATTGTTAAGAGTGTGTTGACCCTTAACAATATGGTTTTCCTTGGTATCTCGTTCACAGTAATAACTAAATTATTACCTATTTCGTACTAGAGCTCTAACGTTGTCACCTCCTGTTTTCACTAAACGATGGTCCAATTCCACTTGAATGATTCATATACGGCAAATAATATATTATACACGCTCTGTTTCTATATTTCCAGTTTCAGCAGAGTTCTCGGTGAATTACCATCCATATCTTTGCCTGTTGCTCGCAGTCATCTCGGCATGTTTCAACATAATGTGACGTACTAGAGTGAAAAACACAGACGACTGTTCTGATTGAATAAATACAATATATTTACAGATTTTTTACAATTAATGTACAATGATATGATACAAAAATCTAGCCCCTTGGCAACCTTTCAATTCTCTTAGCCGCGAAACCCCGCGACCGTCCCCTAGGCCTCGCCCAGAACCACTGCTTCGGAAGCAGCAAAAAGCAACGCGAAGTGCGAAGCTGTCGGACATAGAGTCCCGTAACTACACCAGTTACATGGCTTGTTGCCAAACCGATCTTCGACCTGAAGATCACGTGCAAGGATTGCACTGGAGATACCTCACGTCTTTCGACACCCAGCGTATCCCGCGAGGCTCGTGTCGGCGCGGCCTTAAATATCCGACGGCTCGCCCCCACCCTACAAGCAGCGGGCGACACACGGCTCGCTGGCCAGCCTTTCCAGAGCTACAACCGACACCTCTTAGACTCGCATCCGCGCGCGTCCCTTTGAAGGAAATTCCAGCCGGGATTCCTAAGGGCTTCCAACCGGCGCGGCGTGGCGCCGCCCCCCTCCACCCACATCCGGCTTAACGCGGGTTTCCCCGAAGCGGCCCGACGCACCGGCGCCGGACCAGGCGACGCTACAGACCCTCCCATGCCGGGGGTGAGAATTTTTTTTCGCAGCAAAATATGCCCAGGAAAAAAATTCTGCTAAGTTACCTGGTCGTGAGACCTCTACATCCTAATTTTTATATGAACATGAACATAATTATACCAAAATATCAAACCCTATTTAATCGAAATGTGTGAAATAAATCTCTGGGCTGTCCCCCTCCCTTTTCACCTAAGCTATGTTGCCAGTACATTTAAACCTTACTCCTATATACATAAATATACATAAGTATTCTTGACGCATCTTGAATTACATATTATCCTGAAATACAAACATTTACTTTACATTGAAATATTACATAATAATTCTTGACGCATCTTGAATTACATAAGATCCTGAAATACAAACATTTACTTTACATTGAAATATTACATAATAATTCTTGACGCATCTTGAATTACATAAGATCCTGAAATACAAACATTTACTTTACATTGAAATATTACATAATTGTGGAATTCGTTACATACATCATGTGCCGTTCTTAACTGAATTTATTGACACATGTATGTATCTACATATAAAAATATCAAAAAAAACAACAAAACAATTTTACCCTTGAATTTACAAAATTATTTACATAGAATTTCACCGACATTTATACATGTCATGAACGTGCGTGTTCCCTATTCTCGCCGGTGGATCAATTCACATCATCAAACATGCGACTAAGTGCATCTGCATTAACATTCTGAGCTGACCTGTACTTACAAATGACCGTATTCAGAGCGTCGCGAAACTCCGGTTCGACCTCAGTCCCGCTCAGCATTTCTTCCGCGTCAAAGTCGCAACAATCCAATTTAAGCGCATAGCGATCTAGCGCGTCTTCGTCACCTGCGTCTGTCACAGTCGTAGAACTAAGCACATTTAAGTACTCTGTCCGCTGGTGGTATCTTTTAAGCATATTAATGTGATAGACGCGGGGTTCCTTCCGCCCCGGCATCTGGACCACATAGTTATGCTCCGAAATTTTCTCGCGAATCTCGCCCGGCCCTATCCACTGAACCGCGAGCTTCCGCGTCCTGTTAGGTGCGAGAACCAACACCTTCGCGCCTATCTCGAAAGTACGTGAGACCGCCTTCCGGTCATACCACACTTTACGTTTCTGCTGTTCTTCAGCCATTCTATTGTGAGCTAGATCACGGGAGCGTTTCAAACGATTGATTAATTTGAATACATGCTCAACTACAGAATTTTCTTCACTTTCCGCAGTTCCCGCAAGCCTTTCATAAAGAAGTGTCATGGGGGTACGGAGATTCTTCCCGTACACCAATTCGGCAGGAGAGAAACCTAATGATTCGTGCACACTCGTGCGCAACGCGAACATAATAGCGGGAAGCTGGCATTCCCAATCCGTCCCTGCCTCCAAACACAGAACCTTCATAAGCCGGTTCATAGTTCGATGCATTCTTTCGACTGCGTTTGATTGAGGATGATACGGCGAACTTCTCACCAGTTTAATGCCAAACCGCTCGGCGAATTCCGCTGTCAAAGCACTCGTGAAGCAAGTGCCCTGGTCGGTTTGCAATTCGCGTGGAAATCCTATTCTACTGAATAATTCTAGTAATGCCTCAATTACAGTGACCGAAGTTAGGTCCCGTATCGGAATAGCCTCGGGATACTTCGTGGCTAAACACATCGCCGTTAAGATAAACTTGTTTCCGGTGACCGATTCTGGAAATGGGCCACACGCGTCGACATTCACTTTCTCGAATGCCTCGCCCGTTATAGGAACAATTTTCAAAGGCGCGCGAAGTTTTTCGCCGCCGTTTCCTACTCGTTGGCAACTGTCGCAACTACGCACATAGTTTTCAATATCCTTATAGCAATTCGGCCAGAAGAAATATTTGGCCATGGCATCTTTGCTTTTTGTGACCCCCAAATGGCCGTGAGCAACTTCATGACAGAGTTTTAAGATCGTGCCACGATACACCCGCGGTATTACTAACATAGTGAACTGCTCTCCGCGCTTACTATGCCGGACACGAAACAATAGGCCGTTTTTCATAACATAATCGCGCCGATCCGTCTCGGGTCCTTCCGCACGCTCAATCAACGGCGCGAGCTCCTTGTCTTGTCTCTGAGCTGTAGCAAATTCGGTGGGGTCCAAACGAGCCAAAGCAATGCTACCGAAATCTAATTCAGATTCCTGATAGTTTGATTCTGAGTTGCCCGGGGCGTCGACCTCGCCCTGACGAACTCTATAGTCATCCTCGGTTTCTTCCGAAGCGGTTACCTGGAACGCTACCTGCTCTCGGTCGTTTCCTGTACTCTCGGCAGGCTCTACCGCCTCTATTGTCTGGGGCCCTTCCGCCCTTACGCGCTCAGCCACTGCTTGCGCCCTAGTCCGCACAGCGCAGATAGGCTGTGGTTCTAAGAACCCTTGTTTTACTTCCTTCAAAATCGTAGCAGAACGATTACTAAAAATGTAATAAGGCAAGTCGCAGTTCTTCGCGACTGCGGCCTCTGTAACAAGAGTACCGAATGGCCCTACAATCTCTACCTTGGCTACCGGTAGGTTTTTCGGCGCTTCGTCCAGGGGCTGCTGAACCCATACGGACTCGCCGGTATATTGTGTCGGCGTGACGTGCTTTGCGTTGATGACGTCGATCGTGGCCCCCGTGTCACGGAGACAGGTGACTGTTTCGCCGCAAATTTTGGCAAGAAATGTGTGTGGAGACAATAACTCTGGCGCACTAGCGTCGGCCACGTGACACATCTTCTCGCTAGGTTTATTGTTATTTTGAGGACAATATCTTTTTATGTGACCTGGTTTTTTACATAAGTAACACGTCCGTTCTTGCGGCTTCTCGAACTCCGCGTTACTAGCTACCTTCGGCACTGCCGTTTTGGAAGTGGTCGGCGCGCTTTCCGTCGCCTTCGGCCATTTCCGTTCGCCTGCCTGCTCTTTATTGCCGAACCGCGAGAAATCCTTCTTATATCCGCTAGCCCGGTTGTTTTCGTAGGTGTCCAGCCTTCGTGCCAAATCTTGGGACGCAGAAACCTCACCCCACACATCAATGAAATGGTCACGCATAACCGCCGGCACCTTTCGCTTCATCTGGTCCGTTACAATGAGATCTAGCAATTGCTCAAATGTTTCTATCTTTAAACCTGAGACCCATTTTTTACAATAACTAGCTAATTCACGTGCATAGACGTTCCAAGTGGTCTTTGCACCTTTTACGTGACTACAAAACATCTGCCGGCACTTTTCTGCCGTGAACTTGTACATATCTAATAATTGTTCTTTAATTAGGTCATAATCTTGATCCGGTGAATCGGATCCTACTACGAGCCAGTTGTTCACCTCATTAGGAAGTAAACCCATTAAATGGCTTACCCATTCGACCGGCGCAATGCCAAGCTGGCGAGCATGCGCCTCGAAAACACTTAAAAACAACGTAATATCGTCGCCTTCGCCTTTGAATTTGTCCATGACTTGGCTGATACGAATATTAGTTCGATTTCCCGTGTCGCTACTACCTATGGAAACACGCGTGGGAGCCTGATTCGTTAGTTTTAACTTTTCAAGTTCAAATTGCCGTTCGCGTTCTTCGCGTTCTTCGCGTTCTTCGCGTATTCTTTCCTGCTCTCTCTCATCGCGTAATCTTTCTTTTTCTTGGTCAGCGAGTTGTTTCACGAATGATTCCTCGTACTGCTCGCTTTCCGTAATGATCGCTTTAAGTTTAACCACGGTCTCGTTCCCTTCTAATGTTTCCCCCATCTCCATCGCGACCCTAACAAGCACCTCTTTCCTATAACCCGCTAAGAAGGCCATTTTGCCTGAATTGATCCCCGGCCAGAACAAAAAACACACTTACGTTCAGTTGACCTCGGTGTCGCGTGAGCGCCTTCTGGATCCGGTTTGTGGCCTCCTTCCTTCCTCTCGTTCAGGTCGGTCCGGGATGTCTTCCAGTTCCGGTACCAATCTCAGCAGCTCCAGTTCCAATTACCAGTACCAAGTTTTAGAAAAGAAAGGTTCCGAGTCGGATTGTACCGCCCCGAAACTACCGTACCGAAACACCGCACTTTTCGGTTTCTCGTGGCGTGCGCGACACTGCCGGCGCCACGTATTTACGACGCGTATTCACGTTTAACTGCCTACACTGTCTTTACGCGTGCTGTTCTGATAAATCAGCGCGCACCGATGGCTCTGATGCCGCACTGATGTCCCCGCGGATGCTGCTGCAGACTTCCGCGTTCCCCGTTCGTTGCGAACGTAGTGACTGCTTCCACAAAGCTGAATGATAGACGTGAGTCTTTAATCTGTTGTAACCAATTATTAACTGCAATTGGCACAACCACCCGGTGTGAGTTCTAAGCACCACTGCAACCAATTTTGAACTACAATTGCAACAATTGGCGCAGGCACTCCGGCGTGAATTTACAATAACCGCTGCTACCAATTTTAGACAAAAAAATGGCAGAATTGGTGCGGGCACACCGACGTGAGTTTACAATAGCCGCTGCCACCAGTTTTAGAAAAGAAAAGTGGCAGAATTGGTGCGGGCACCCCGACGTGAGTTAACAGTAACCGCTGCCACCAGTTTTAGAAAAGAAAAGTGGCAGAATTTACTGCGAGCGCCCCGACGTGAGTTTTCGATAACCGCTGCCACCAGTTTTAGAAAACAAAAATGGCAGGAATTGGTGCGGGCACCCCGACGTGAGTTTTCGATAACCGCTGCCACCAGTTTTAGAAAACAAAAATGGCAGGAATTGGTGCGGGCACCCCGACGTGAGTTTTCGATAACCGCTGCCACCAGTTTTAGAAAAGAAAGGTTCCGAGTCTGTGACGTACTAGAGTGAAAAACACAGACGACTGTTCTGATTGAATAAATACAATATATTTACAGATTTTTTACAATTAATGTACAATGATATGATACAAAAATCTAGCCCCTTGGCAACCTTTCAATTCTCTTAGCCGCGAAACCCCGCGACCGTCCCCTAGGCCTCGCCCAGAACCACTGCTTCGGAAGCAGCAAAAAGCAACGCGAAGTGCGAAGCTGTCGGACATAGAGTCCCGTAACTACACCAGTTACATGGCTTGTTGCCAAACCGATCTTCGACCTGAAGATCACGTGCAAGGATTGCACTGGAGATACCTCACGTCTTTCGACACCCAGCGTATCCCACGAGGCTCGTGTCGGCGCGGCCTTAAATATCCGCCGGCTCGCCCCCACCCTACAAGCAGCGGGCGACACACGGCTCGCTGGCCAGCCTTTCCAGAGCTACAACCGACACCTCTTAGACTCGCATCCGCGCGCGTCCCTTTGAAGGAAATTCCAGCCGGGATTCCTAAGGGCTTCCAACCGGCGCGGCGTGGCGCCGCCCCCCTCCACCCACATCCGGCTTAACGCGGGTTTCCCCGAAGCGGCCCGACGCACCGGCGCCGGACCAGGCGACGCTACACTAACTAAGATTCAGTGCTCGAGTCCTGAATGTTAAGCGAACAGTCTGCTCAACAAGCCTCGACGATGTCTTCGGTCTCGCCCAAGTTCTAAGTGGATTATTCATCCATCTATTTGTTACTCTCTCAAACATCAACTCTGCCCGTTTCCGAAACACTACAATCCAGTACTTGAGACGTAAAGCTAACGAAGTTTGTTCAAGTCCTCTTCTCGATGTCTCTCTCATATTGATCACCACATCCTTCCGGAATTACACCCAATAGTATAGGAAAAACCATTTTCCAGTTTTACGTTGTTTTACCGTTACAGTTTAATCTCTAATACTCAGTTTCTATCTCGAAACCCATTTGTTATTAGAGTATAGGGCAGTTATTAACGTATTTCTACCTTGGAATTCCGTGCAACTACCAGCTATCAAATCCTCCAGTACCAGTCTTTCTTTCGTACCTTCTCGACATACTATGTACTTACGTGAAAACTGTTTTTCAAAAACAGACTTTAAATATGATTCTGTACAATGTTTTAAAATTTGAGTAACTTTCACGTAATTTCCCGTGAAATATAGGCATTTTCAAACAATTAATTTCTCAAAAACAGCTCTAATTTTTTCTTATTTTTTTGTTGTCCCATAGAGCAATGCACGCTTACAAAAATTGAACAGATTTCACTGGCGTTGAACTCTGAATTTTTGAAAATTGCAAAAATTGGAAATAATGCCGGAATTTTTGTGCATTTGCAGAACCATTCGTTTCTAAAGACACTAAGCTATATGGCTAAATTAAAACAATGCAAAACTATCCCCTCTATCACAATCACCACAGTCGCAACTAACAAGTTCATCTCCACACTGCTACAATTATCATCACCAAAACCTCACCATCGCTACTATCACCACTCCCCCACCTCCACTTCTGGAACTGCTTCAACGACAACAACAACAAAGTCCCACCCTTCCAACACGACCGCAATCCGTGTACCGTGACAGTCGTCACAACAAACACCTGCCCCTCTGGCTTGGCCCGCCTCTCTCACCAGCGCCCCCAACGCCCCAGCCGCCTCCACCGCCTCCGCGGTCTCCGCAGACGTCGAGGGGTCAACGGCCGCACCCCGCCCTCGAGGGATAGAGGGGGCGGGGCGCAGGCCAGGGGCGGAGGCGGGCGACGGCGTGGCGCCGGCCGCGACCCCGAGCGAGCCCCCGACCTTGCTGCCGCCCCGCCCCGCCCCCTCCGCGCCAGGGATCGATCTGCGGCCCCGCCCACCGCCCAGGGCGCTCCGCGTCCGACACGGAATTATTCAACAAAGGAGGAGATGTACTTAACCCAGCGCTGGATGCGTTATGTTGTGTAGCAGGAAAATGAGATGCAACGGACTCGAGGTAATTCGTAATTGGATAATTTGAATCATTCGTTAATTAGAGAAAAGGCTTATATTATTTCAAATAATTAACTCCACCCGCGTTCAAAATTAATGTTCAATTCAAATTTTGGTATTATACTAGAAGAGAAATTCCAAGATACCATTTTATGTTCTTGTCATCTAATGTCCCAGCTGAAAATCTGGAACATTGACTGTCCCACGAAATAAACTTTTTCGGGCATTTTCGAATTTGGCAGCACATGCCACGTGCTAATAATCACATCATGACATACTTTAGTATGACTTCTATTTCCACAGTTTAAGCTTCCACTGTATTTTTTAGGTTTAGATGTTCTGTCTGACAAGGCGGTCATTCCGCTCTCGAAACATCAAAAATACATTTTATAGAGACACATACGTCCTATTGCCTAATACTCGTGTGTTTATTATTATTGAAATCAACATTGATCGGCGATGGCTCGAACAAAAGGATTGAAAACTCATTTTTAGTGAGCGATTTTCCATTACGTATCATTTGGAGAATATCACTGCTACAAAGATCACAACACTTCTTCAGAACTTATTCTTGAAGTAATGGCAGACGCTAGTTCAATCAATATTCTGTAGGGTGTCAATTCCATTCATATTCTACAGGATATCTAAGTCTGTCATAAAACAGTAGTCCTTGGGCGACTTAAAAATAATAAAATACAAGTTTAGATGTCAAATAATTTGTGTTGTTATTGGGGATGTATTATGAAGCGAAAGGGTATCTATCACTATTACGGCCATTATCAATCCACAGCATCAATATTACTTCTCAACATCCGCAAAAGATACCTCCAAAATCCCCCCCCCCCCGGTAACAGCAGAGGGGGATCCTCATTACCGTTATCAGCCGCGCCATCACCATTGCCGGGTCTGTCTCGGTCCGCCAGGGGGCGTCCCGGGGCGACGTCCTCCGCCGCCGCCGCCAGCGCTAATAAATCATCGCGGGCGTTTGGCCGAGCGCGCCTAGGCGGCACGGGCCCCGGGTGGCGGGGCTAGGCCAGGCCAGGCCAGGCCAGGCGAGGCGAGCGCCGTGTTGACAGGCCCCGCGCGGGAAATGAGCCCGGCCGCTTTGAGCGCGCTGAACCCAAGCCCCTTCATTACGGCGCCGCGGAAACAGGAGACGGCGGACGGCGCGGCGCGCGGGCGATCCGCCCAAACCCAGACCCAGGACCACGCCCCCACGCTCAACAGAAAGCACAGAGTGAGATGAAAGGGAAGAGAAACGCCGAAGAATACCGAGACTGCAATGGAAATTGAAATAAATGAGGAGATTAATAGGAAACGGGATAAAGTTTTCACCAGATTTTGATGACCAAAAATATTCTAAAATGGTCCGGTTAATGACAACAAAAAGAAAACGAGACGATTTCTTTAAAAGAATTTTCCATGAAGTGACTAAGCACATTAAATTTTCAAAAATCATAAAATTTACAAAAATCTGACTTAATTTAAAACGTTCTGAAAATGGAAAATAATTGCACAAGATTAAAAGGTTTAAACGAAAATACATTTCTAAAAAATTATCTATAAATAAAAACTCACGGAATAAGAAAGACCTCATAAAATGCGTCTCAAAAATCCGAAGGTTGTAATCATTTAAAAATAACACGTAAGAAACTCGTAATAAAACACAAAAAATATAATGGTAATAATAAATATTATAGAAAAAATGGTTGGAAAGAAATGGAATCAAAATTATTAGATGCATTTGAAAAGGATAAATCACTAACGTAATAGGAAAAGGTGAACTCGAGATTGAGGAGGCGATCTAAAATACGAGTATTTAAATGAAAAAGGAACGTATTGATACTTACAAAATGAGACGTTCACGGGAATTGTGAGAAAACGTGAGAAGACTTGCAATACTAAGGATTAACACAAGCAAAAATAATTCGTCAACTCGTTGTCACTCGTTTTTCTTCACTGTAATTAATTCTAATTTGTATTATTGAGTTTGACAATGGCGATAAAAATTACAAACACATTCCAATAATTTACAAAATTGTATTTATTCGATTTTATTGCCTCAATTTTCAAAAGAAAGCAGAACCCATTTTCTTCCTACAAAAAGACGCCTGTACGACAAACTGGAATGAGTATGATGCAAACGAATTTATCAACCGTCATAGCAACAACAATTGAAAAAAAATACCATCAAGCAAAACATGGAACAATACGTCACACAGAATAATATGCCCTCAAGCCCAAAACGTGACACAATCCCAGCAACGCATTTCATCCATCACCCACGCTGCAAGGACGGACGATATTGCGCGAGCAGCAACCACAGTGACGCAGGTACGACAGGTACAACCTCGTCGGCAGCACCGGAGCCTCCTGGTGGCGTTGATGGAAGAGAGGGTGATGGAAGACAGGACGAGCGCCGCGCCGCGCCGCGCCGCGCCGCGCCGCGCCGGAGGCCGTGGTTTTGGGGAGGCGCGTCTGAGATGAGCCAGCGCTTGCTTTGAGCATCCGCCCCCGACCGACAGCGCTCACAGGCTTAATTTGCGAACACATGCTCTAGGACGGCGCGCGTTTATTCACGGTGCGTCGCTGGTGAAAGGCGGTGCGGCGAGACGGAGGAGCTGGCGGCGACAGGCCTTGCGGTGCGTTGGAGGTCCGTGGAGGACCGCGCAGTCTTTCATTCATTTTGCACGGCGTTTCAGGCTGTGCGCAAACAGACTAGCGCGAGTACGGAGACCACAATGAGGAATTCTGAGAGGGAGATTTTAGCGCTTCATGGTCATGTTTTTAGCACAAGGATTACATCAGCGACAGAACACTTTAGTGACTATGGAAAAGTAAATAAGTTGTCTTCAACTCAAATAACATTAAAAAAGAAGTTTTGTTACTTTAATGTCAGACAGCAGTCAACTTTATATAAAATATGATGTAATTTTACTACTAGCATAGTTTTTTGCATTACAGAGCATTTTATAGGCTTCCCATTACGTATACAGCGGTGAAGCAGCAGAACTTTGCAGTCATTTCTAGGAAAGAAGTACCTTTGTGCTCATGTCTACGTGTGACACTAAGAACTATAACGAACCCTTTTTATCGCTAACCAACGCAATTTTAAATAAACGTAGCACGTGGGGGCTAACACGTGAATCAACATAAGCAAACGGTTTTGGAACGAGTGAAAAGGAAATGAGTTTCATGCACCAGGTTTCAACCCAAAATCATTATGCTATAATATTACTTCTGAACTTCAAGAGACAGGAAGTAACACGATTACCTTCCCGCGTTGGCTTCCAAGCAACACTAAACGACGTACAAGACGAATCACTCAAAACAGGAAGCGCCTTTGAACAGGACTAATGAACATCCGGCAACGATGTTGTTTCAACGTTTGTTTTCCCAAAACGCAGTCAACGACGTCACTCCCCCAGAGCATTCATATTAGTGAGAGAACTGTCCCGCTGCTACGTTAATCCTTCTCTCTACCATTATGTTTTGTTTTCGTACTTTTATGTATTACTGCGTGTTCTTTCTATTTTTGTTTCAACGTCTGCCTTGTCGTATAACGAGCTCCCAAGGACAAATGATAACATGATTCGTGAAATCTCTGAAAAAAAAAGAAGTTACTTACCTTTCTCTGGAGTTGAGTTTAAAATATCTCAGAACATTTAGAGATAACGTGCATTCTGTCAGCGAAAAAAAAACCTATTTGAGCTCACGTAATTGATCTACAGGGGAATTATTTTTCTACAATATTATGTTGTATTATTTTATTTGTTTACATTCGTAAGAAGGGGCTTTAAAATCACGTTTCTTGGAATTTGTTCTGAAATAGCTAGAAACGCCAGCCAAAAAATTACTTTTTCAACTGCAATCTCATGGAGATTTCAAAGTCACATATGCAGTATTTTCGTGTTAACATGGTAATTACGCATTAAATGACGCTCCTCAGTATTGCACGAGCTTTAAATGAACGAATCCCGCAAGCTACCGGGCAAAATATAAAACTGGTTGATATTCGCCAACCAAGCGAGTTGTCATTATCTCCTCCCCTTCTGGAGACAGGTCTCCGTCCCCACCGCCATTACCGTGCATCCGCTGATGAGTATATTCCAGGAGGCCGTGGCAGGAGCGCGAGGCGCAGGCGGCGGCGGTGGCGGCGGAGGCGCGCGCTTTTGAGGACGGTAACGACCCCGGCACTTGACGGATGGGCGCCGGCTGCCGGAACGCGCCAACAGCCTAACCGCCCCGCCCGCGCCGGCGCCACCACCCGCACCGCTCCGCGAGACCTGCGCCGTCAGCACCGCCCCGAGCCGTCCCCGCTGCCAGCACCATCACTGTCACGCACGCACTCCCCCGCCCTCCGACCTCGCGCCTTCCATCACCACCCCTGACGCTGCCTCCCTCCCCACCTCGCCCGCTTCGCTGCCCCCGCCCTCTACACCACCACCCCTGACGCTGCCGCCCTCCCCATCGACGTCACCTCCGGTGCTGCTGTAGCCATCACCACGTTAGCCGCCTAGCTCTCCTTCTACTTTCATGCCCAGCGACCGGCTGCTTTGCACTTGCTCAGTAGTGTTTCTCCTATAAACAACAGGCGAATGCTGGAACAGTATCCTAGCTAATGGACCATGGACCGCGGGCGAACATTCCTTCACATGCACTTCACTACCACAATATCGGAAGACCAGGAAAGTTAAAGCTGGTCACGGCTGGGGTGGTGATTCGCTGGCGGGAGGTATTTGAGTGGAGAAATCAATGCAACCCGACGTGAAGGTCGGCGCCGAATCTCACCATCAGACGGGGGCAAAACACCGCCACCTCCCGATATAACGTGCACTACACTTGCGGTGCTAATGATCATAACAGTTGACACGCCCAGAAATATCCATCAATCGCCTGTCATGCAGCTCAGCCGCCTACGGTCCCTGACATCTCTCTCAACTGCAGCGAGCCCGTCACCTTCTCGACACATTAGAGAGTTTGTGCACCCTCGAACGTTAAAGTACTATCGATCTTCTGGGCATGCGCAGTTTAAGTTTCGCATCACTTATGCAAACTCTATTTGTCGCCTGTATTTCCTCTCCATATACGTATCTCTGCCGCTGACAACTCCCGCTATCTATTTTCCGTAACTGACGATGTTGTGCTACTTCTGTTAACGCCGCATCACTGCTCCCTGGTTTCTCGCCCTTCTTTCTCTTCAATCATTCTTCTAGAAGTTCTTTCTAAAGATTTCGTCGCCATTTCTACTGGAAGTTCTGCTGCCAGCTGAATCATTACCGCCACCATCTCAGAACGCCATACAAAAGATTGATGCCTGTTCTGCCTGCCGTTGTCTCTACTACATGCCTTGAGTAGTAGGCCATTTCGTCCCCAACTAACTCGATAAGAATATCTTGTCTGCTTCAGTTCGACCACAGTTTCCTCCATGTTTTTCATGCAATCATCCCATTCCCAGTCATTATTTGATCATTGAATGGGAAATCACTTGTTCGTCGACGCTGCTTTCATTTACTGTTCCTCAAACCTATCTCTCTTCTCTAACTCTTATTGTTCCCATCTTCTGGAATAGCCACGCTGCCTCAGTCTCCTTGGCAAAACCACAACCGCATCTCCATCAACGTTACTGAAGAGACCAATCCTTTTTCCACAGACACTTTTCCCTCTCATCGCTGTGGTCACCGCCGTGCTTCTGGTGTCAACGTGCCCCGCCGCTTCCGCAAATCACTACATCACATACCGTCACCAACATCGACACCCGTAGGTGGATTAATGAAAGGAAAGGAAACCCAGCACGTACTTACGGTTCCCGGCGGATGAGGGCCACTAATTTATTTTTAAAATGTTTATAATACTTAATAATTATTAAAAATATTAACTTTTAAAAAGTCAAACTTTAGGTTTATTTTCACAATCATATTGGGAGCTTCCGATCACGTTTTAAAAACATCAGGAACCATAGATATATATACTAACTAGATGGCCGACTCGACAGCGATAACTGAAGCCACCCGTGCGCGCGGCGGCCATCATTAGGAAAGGCAAAGAGCATTTCGGAACGCACTTCGTCAGCTGTGTTGTTAGTAGAAAGGCGATCGGTTCTGCTCCTTTTAGGGAACTGCAATTCCTCAAATCGTTGAATACGTACCTTCATTGAAAATGCCAGCTTCCTGTTGTGCATATGGGTGCACTAATAGGTTCAAAACCGGTGGAAACATACAATTTTTTGGGTGAGTAATTACGGAAAGAAACTCATGTTTGTGGATTGTAATGCATGTTAATGTTCGTGCATGTTTAGTTGCTCTTTATTATTACAATAAAGTGATAATATGTAATAAATTTGCAGATTTCCATTTAAAGACGAGGGTAAAGTGAAACAATGGGTGCAGGCCTTGAAACGGAAAGGATTCTCGCCCACCAAAGCGAGCAAATTGTGCAGCGAGCATTTCTTACCCACTGACTTTTTAGATCGTCCAGGGTCTTACATCAAACGCTTGAAGCCAAATGCAGTACCTTCGGTATTTCCAGCATTTCCAGCGTATTATCAGTGCAAGCCCAAAATACCAAGGTTGCGGGCAGCTTTAAAAGAAAGTACTACGCCCACAGTGAACGAAAATCAGTTTTGTGATAACCTCGTTTCCACCGAAAGTAATGCAGAGAAAGCGGTGCAAACGGAACATAACGAGTCAGAAACTGTAATACAATTAAGAAAGAAAGTAAAGATGTTACAACAGAAAGTGAGGAGAAGAGACAAAACAGTTTGTAATTTAAAAGATTTGTTGAAGAGTTTGCGCGATAGAGGTTTTCTTGATAGTGAAGCAGAAATATCAATTATTGAAAATTTTGGTAGTGTGGCCCAGGAAATATTTAAAAATGAAATGAAAAATTGCAAAAGATCTGCAAATGGGCATAGATATTCGGATTCACTAAAGCAATTTGCTCTCACACTTCACTATCATTCTCCAAAAGCTTACGAGTTCTGTAGGTAGGTCATTGTATAGTAAAATAACATTTTGAATTCATATTTTATTTTTAACAGCATTATTGAAGTATTATTGATATCACACTTATCTTTTTAGAACAATATTGACATTGCCCAATCCATCTGCAATCTCTAATTGGACTGCATCTGTGGACGCTGAACCAGGATTTTTTAAGGAAGTGTTTGAAGCAATAAAATCCTTTCCTCCTGAAGACAAAGATTGCTGTCTTATTCTAGATGGAATGGCAATAAGGAAACAGATTGTCTGGCATCCAAAAAGTGGTCAATTCCTTGGTTATTGTGATTTCGGAAAGAATTTGCAGTTGGAGAGCACAGAAACACAAGCAACGGAAGCACTTGTTTTTATGTTAGTGCATGTGGCAGGGAAATGGAAATGGCCAGTAGGCTATTTCTTAATCACTAAAATTAGTGCTGTGACACAGAGAGAGTTGATTAAAAATGCCCTAATTTGGTGCAGTGACAGTGGAGTGAGAGTATGGGCTGTTACATCAGATTGTACTGCAACTAATTTTGCAACATTCACCAGTTTGGGCTGCACCACATCTGGTATCTTCCAAGATATTAATGGAAGATTTAATAATCCTGCATCAGGTGATGCTATTCATTTTACTCCTGATGCATGTCACTTGATAAAGTTGGCACGCAATGCTTTAGGGTCTTTAGGCCAGATTCAAACTCAACAAGGGGTAGTTGACTGGAATATTATAGTCAAACTGCACACTATGCAAAATAGCATTGGACTTAAGTTAGGTAATAAATTAAGTAAAAGCCACATTGAATGGCAAAAAAATAAAATGAAAGTTAAATATGCAGCTCAAGCCTTAAGTTCTTCTACTGCTGATGCGTTAGAGTTTTTAAAAAGAGCTGGTTTAGAGGAATTTAAAGACTGTGATGAAACTGTTAAATTCATTCGTGTAATTGACAGATTATTTGATTTCTTGAACAGCAGAAATCCATTTGCTAAGGGATTCAAAGCTCCAATAAGCCCAGAAAATATTGACAGCATGGAAAGTTTCATTCTCCCATTGGTGCAGTATTTGTTTACTTTAAAGGACACTCATGGTAATTTTTTGTATTGTGGCCCAAAAAAGACTTTTATTGTAGGACTTGCTTTATGTGTTAAATCTGTAATCTCTGTTGCAAGGGTTTTATTTGCTACTGTTCCCAGTATGAAGTTTTTTTTGACTTATAAGATTTCCCAGGATCATTTGGAACTTCTCTTTTCAAAAATAAGAAACAGATTTGGCTCTAATAATAATCCAAATGTTCTTCAATTTAAATCTGCAATGAAGCAAATAATGTTAAAAAATAGCATAGATGCCTCCCCTTCTGCTAATTGTATAGCCCTAGAAATTGATAGGTCAGGCTGCATTTTTGATTTGAAGTGGTCGTACCAGCGATACCAACAATCTCTATGTGTAATGGATCCTGAAGATGACCAACCAAATGTTAATGAGAAAATGTTGGACCTAGGCATTTCAAGATTGAATGGGCATACCACATTGGCTAAGGACAATATTTTGTATTATATAGCAGGGTATATTGTGAAGTCAGTAATCAAAAAAATTTCATGTTCTGCTTGTGTAGAAGCGGTTACTGAAAACCTAGAAACTTCCCGCTTTTTTCAATTTAGAAGTCTCTTTCATTTAAAAAACAAGGGTGGATTGATGCCAGCATCAAATGATGTCTATAAAATTGTAAAAGAATGTGAAAAAATTTGATTATTCATACCAATGATTTTTCTAATGTAAAAGAGAAAAATCTTGTTAGGAAAATAATTTATAATATGAAAAAATTTGCTTGGGATAGTTCAGTTTTTAAGGATCTCATCTGCAGTAATGGATTCGGTGAAAATGTTCACAGGGTAGAACTTATTGTTCTTATCTGTCAAAAGTATATTACAATTAGACTGCATGCTTATGCTAGACGTCTACAGTCTACTGCAAGCTGCAGACAGAAACTCACAAAATTGATTCTTTTCAGAAATGAATAAAATATTTTTCACTTATAATTTTGTTATTTTTGTACCCTAAATATCCCAATTTGTTCAAATTTGGAAGAAAATATGTATTGTGAGCACGTTATGTATAGAAGTAATTCATTCAAGGAATTTACGTGCTCAATATATTTAGCGATTGTGAAACTGGAGTATTAGAAGAAATCTGCCAAGAAAGTTCCTATCAAAAATTTTATTAAGAAAATTATTAGAACATAAGAATTATTTTCATTTATATTGT
>BLKR01005540.1:0-77998 GCA_011170035.1 Teleogryllus occipitalis | reverse complement strand
CCTGTAACGCAGCCTCAAATCTCTTCTTTAGCGTTACGTAATTTAAGGACGACCCCTAGGTAATACATAATTGGCAATTTACTGTGGTAATAACATCAATGGAAAAGGGGTCTTTTATGCAGGGCCCCAACGCATCATTTGCCACCTGTTAGTAAATGCAACTCTCAAATGAAACGGACTTTTTTACCGAGATTCTTTTATCATAAATAATAAGGTGCAAGCCATCAGACCTCTTCTGCCTAACAACCAAATGCTAATGCACCCTTCTCAGAAAGCTCCGGAGCAAAGGTTCAAACATCTTGCACGAGCGGAGCTAGCCATTCCAGTGTTCAACACACGCACGATTTCTCCCATTAGGTAAATACGTGACGCTCAAGCTTAGCATAACCGGTTAACACCAGAAAAGACGCCGAGTGCCGGAGAAAACTTTGTATCGACACACAGCGTGATCTCAAAAATCGGATTCATCTACCCAGTACTCGTTAACAGGATGCAAGTTTCACATTTAAAGGAGTCTCATAAATGAAGGTAAAAAATTCGAAATGCCAAGAACTAAAAATTCATTTCGTGATTGTTAAGGATCATTAACAGTGAGCTTTTTGGCATATATCAGCAGAACTTTCAGCGATATATTTGTAACTGAATTTCTTTCATGCCTAAGATAAAATATTATATTTTATATTCTTCAAGACATCGTTTAAATTTACGACATTCAATAAAAATGACGCGCAATATCAAGAATGACAAGTAATCCAGACAAATAATGGAGAACACGTTCCAAGTTCTTTTACTTTACTTTCATTTCCATATTTAATTTCATCCGTCCGTAAAATATCTTTGAAATAATATACTTCAAAACACTAATAAATAAGATAATTAAAGATGATAGTAAGATACTTTAAAACAGCAAAAAAGGAACGAATATTAAACATTCAAAACGAGAATAATTCGAGGCATCAATGTTGCTACAAAATACATTTCTATCAGCGATACAATAAAATTAGATATCCCCCGAAACAACTTGAGATCGATTCCGCTTGAAATGGCTCGCAGCTCTCAATCACCCCGACGCAGATTCTCGAAGCTCCCAAGCTGATTGCAAAGGAGAAACGTCCCGAGGCGAGAAATCCGAATATCTCGAGAATCTCCGTCCGCCAAGGGAATGACCCGGCGTGGCCGATGCCGACACCACGCGAAATCCTCGCCTTCGGCGCGCAACCGGAATATGGGACGTGGGTCCCGGGAGCCTCCAATGGGAAATTTTATCCGCAATCTCGCCGATGTGCTTCCCACACAATTGTGTAAACACGCCGGAGCCACAACGCGCCGCCACGCTCGGTGCCACAATAAAAAAGGCAACGGATTTCCTTTGTGTGAGCGCGTCCACGCCGGCGGCGGCCGGAGCGGAGGGTGGTGGCCGGTGGCGACGCGACCGCGGACGGTGGCGGCAGCGGTCTCGAACCCGCGATCACAGTCCGCGGTGGCCTGAAGCGACTCGGGGCGGGGTACGGGGAGACGGCGGGAACGACAGCGCGGCCTGCCAACCTGCCGACCTTGGGCCTCGCGGCGGCGACGGAGGCGGCGGCGGCGGCGGCGGCGACGACGCAGACGCCGACGCCACCGCCTCCACCGCCGCCGTCGCTGGCGATGCCTGAACAAAGAATCCGGCCTCCGCGACACAGCCTTGTGTCCTGGGGCACAACGTAAGTCGACGCGGCGGGGTGCGCCCGCGGACCGCCCTCCACCGCCCCTCGCGTCACACACGCGCCTCCGCGCCCACCGCCGCCACCGCCACCGCCGCGCCCCGACCGTGTGAACTTCTCAGTCGCTCCCCCTCCACCTCCGCTGCACCCCGCGGGAATCTGACGGCGGCGCGCAAATCCCTCCGATAGCGATGTAACGGCGCGCGGGGTGGGGGAAGCTGGGTGGCGGCGGCGAAGGCGGTGCCCGCGGTAGAAGGCGGCGACGGCGACTAGCTACCCCGCGCCCGCCCCCCTCATCCGTAGGGTGGCTACCGCGCGGCACTCTCCCCTTTTCGAGCCGAAACACAGCTGGAGGCGCGCCGCGACGCGGCGAGGTGCGCGGCGTTGCCACATGGGCCCAGAGGCCGGCGCGGCGTGGCGCGGCGCGGCGGGGCGGGCGCGCACGCCGAGGCTGCCCCCGCCAGCGGCCGCTCGGGGACCAGTCTTCCTCTCACCTGCCAGGCCCCTCCTCGCCCTCGTCCTCCGCCCCCTCCCGGGTCGGCGCTGTCGCCGAGACTCATCGAATGCGTGCGGTCGCGGCGCAGGAATGCGTCTTGCGCCCGGCCTTTTCCGCCGGCCGGCGTCAGCGCAGTGGACGCGGTCGGGACACCCGGCGCGACGATGGACCAAACCCGGCGTTGAGTAATAGAAAACGTACAAACTCCCGAGGAAGTCCCACAACATCAGTCAGCTGAAGCCTGAAGCCAGCGCCTCGCAAGCCAAAGCACCCTCTCATCCCCCTCCCTCACCGTGTCAATGGGATGCCACATCGAGGTCCGCAGTGCGATGCCCGGTGGAAACCGCGAAATTCTTTTGAGGCTCTATTTTCGATCTTTTTCAATATCCTAATCAAACTGGCGGCGAAGACCTCTGTCTTAAGAACACGTAAATTTAAAAGATTCTATGTACACTGATAATAAATACTAGGCGCGTGAACTGAACGTGAAAAATATTTTTCTTTCAAAGTGAATTACGGTAGCAGGACAATCGTATGAAAACATACGCTACTCACCATTTGAAAGAACTATTAATTCTCATACGTGCGCGTACAAGAGAAAAATAAAACCATAAACATCACAGGTACATACACTGAATTAGTACAACTTTCAAATACAAAATACTTAGAATTTTTTTCTCATTTACTACATTTTTCCCGTCTCTCCGAATAGTCTCCACGTGTACGGTTTATATCGCTTTCGTTTCAACGGCGTTAAAGAGACTGTCAGAGGCATCGATAAAAGCCATTCACACCCCGCCCGGCCGTCCCGTGTCTGCGGCCCGTGACTCGGCGGAAATCCCCTGCTCGCGATCCGCAGGCGGCGCGCTGCAGAGAGCTGCGACGCTCGAAAAAACGCGCGTACCCTTGCGTCGTGTGTGCGCGGGCGCGCGCGCACCACAGGCGTATCGGATGGCGCAGGCGGCGCTGGGCGCAGCGCTGCACTCGCGCGGCACGCGTGCGCCTCCTCGCACCTGGAGCAGCTGCGCCGAGCGCGGCACAGCTGCTGCCGCCGCCGCCGCCCGCACTGAGGAGGAGGAGGCGAGGGCGGCGGCGGTGCGTCGGCCCGCGCACGTTTCCTGGCCCGGGGCGACCCAGGCCTAGCGTGAGGTTGGCGCGCGGAGCACGGAATGCGCAGCTGGCCCCGACCGCCGCTCGCCGCTGGGAGCTTCGCGACGTACGCCGCGCCGACCCTTGAGACCGGCGTCGGGGAGCGTCGCGGCGGACATCCCGTCTCTTTCTCTCTCGCGCGCGCGGGCGAGCCAGCGCTCCGCCCTTCCGGCCGGCACCGACGCACACCCTCTTTCGCAGCGCGTGGAGAGGGTTGTATACGTACCTAGCACACAACACACCATATGGTTTCGGTTACAGAAGCCAAAAACAGAACACGACACACGCGCGATGCAAACACACGACGATGACACCGGCGACGAACGATGGAAACAAAAACGAGGGGGAGAAAAAGGAGAAGAAAACACCCGCGCCGCGCGAGCCCTCTCCTTCGCGGACGGAGAAGGGGCCTCGACTGCCGCGGCGGACGGGCGGGCAGGCGGACCACGGCGGCTCGGGGCGGCGTGGCGGCAACGGCGGCGGTGGAAGGTCGGCATCTGGCTGGCGGTGGGGCCGGACAAAGGCAGCCAATCGGCTGCAGCGGGAATGCGTGGCGCCCAGGCCGCACTCGCGCGCCCGTTCGGTTTGGGCAGCTTGGCGGACGCGTGCGCGCGCGCCGAGCGACGCACATGGCCGCGCGTGTACGCACGCGGGTATTCGCCGGGCGGAGGTATGCACAGTGAACGAGCAAAGTGGAAACTTGGAATGGAGGGTTGCGACGGGTGATTGCGTTCTCCGACAACCTGTTGCTCCGACGATCACTTGAGCACGGGAGACAATTATAGCATTGCCGCAACAATATCACGCAAATGTTACGCAGCATAATTGAAGGACGTTAAATAATACTATTTGCCCCTGGATTTTAAACACTCAAAATGTCCTAAAATTGACACAGAGAATAATAAAAAATGTATTTTTACATATAATTTTTTACAATAATGTGTAGTCTATTCTCTCCATCAAATAATATATTTTATAATAGTTTCCCCTTCAAATAATAATAATAATAATAATAATAATAATAATAATAATAATAATAATAATAATAAACGGATGTATAACTCTTATTTTATATCCCGGTATCAACTTTTATATTATATTTTAACAACCGAAAGAAAACACGTGGCTTTGTTACGAAATTATGAAAACTCAACGGAAAATACTCGAAAAGTTAACTACTCGAAGGGGAATAATGTCTCAAAATTACAAAATTTATGAAAAATAAGAAAAATTAAATTATTCATAATTATAGAGAATGACTATTTTTAAAGAAAAAGTAAATTGAATAATGACAAAAATGCTCTTTAAAATCACGCTTTAGTTTTCCTTCCACTTTTAGTAGTTAAAAAAAATGGTGCTTTTCAGTCAGACATATTTAAACATATGATATATTTTCATGTGAAACATATTTAAAGCAAATTATGAGCATTAAAATCAAAATAAAATCATTGCAATTATGAACTACTAAATTTCCTAACCATATCATTGCTTCTCCTCGTCGTGAATGTTAGCCACGCGGACCGCAGTACGTGTGAAAAATCAAAGAAAACATATTTTAGGACAGAAGCACTTACTAGCTGGAAAAAGCTATAGTTCTTAAAGATGCCACAGCAAATTCTACAGTTATTCAAGTTTTTACTCGCTTATTACGTCTACATTGATCAACCTACTTCTCACCCCTCTTCTTCCACGTCCCTATTGTTCCTCTTCTCAAGGGGCGTCGATGAAACTTGTTCTATTCGTACTCTGCATTTTTAATCCACTGGAAGCCGATGTATTATTGGGGGGGGGGGGGGGCTGAAACGTTCGAAGCGCGAATTTCTCCGCAACGCTTCAGACCCGCATTATAAATACATACATACATATATATATATATATATATATATATATATATATATATATGTACAATGGAAGGTGTGTGGATGTTATTGTCATCTTAGAATTAAGTAAATGAGACGACAGAACTTGCTCTGGCCACCGGACGTCTCTAATTTCATGATATCGTATATTCAAGTCCTCATTTGATTGAACGATATATTACTATTTTTGTATACAATATATAGAGCGATGAGGTGATGTAAACAATGTAAGTGTATGGTGAAAATTAAAAAAACAAACCTTCTAAAAACGTGGAGGCACAAACATTATTAATCCATACGTGTCTATGTTCCTGAGGTAATGAAACCTTTCTCAGAACAAATGGGTCATCGGTTACCTATACACACAAACGCACCCCGCGATTGTGCAACAAGAAAATATAAAAACGTTCTCATGCATTAGTGAATTAGGTCCGAAAATGACGGTTGAAGTACAAATAAATTTTTGGAACAATACTATTTCGTAATTCAATCACGAGTATTTCACATTACGGCATCTTGTATAAAACATATCTTGTCCCTCTTGAACATAAAAGTTCGTTAGTCTGAACTGATAAATTTGACTTTCTGAGGAAAAAAATATTAAAAATTATTTTTTAGTACCACTTCTCCATGGCAGCAATTTATATCACAAAAATGCACGCTAATGAGAATGAAGAAAATCACACGCTATTAGCAAGTTACTGATCAATGTAAACATAATATCGCTATGCACTTCTAACATCTTTGTTACTACGGTTCATACTTATTAACTTTACGGCTGCCGTATGTGATCTTAATCACATTCTCAGAGGTCATTTCATTGTCCAGTCCTCTTCTCTCATGGTCAAGTCACTCAAGTGTGAAGGAGCAGATGGAAAGCGCATAGTCTCGGATGGTGTTGGGAGTTCCCTACTTTCATTTCAAGGCAATACGAAACAAAGGACCACTTATCAGGGTGCATTCCAAAGAGACAGATTGGAGTGTAATGTGGATGCAACGGAGCGCATTTTTTCTGGCAGAAAGTTGTTCACAAACGTTTCAGATAATATGTATGGAATGCTAAAGAGTGCATGGATGAATAATGGGCATTCAATTCCTACCAATTCCGACGAAGGTTTTGTGTCAAGGGGGACAGTAGGGAAGACCGGGGATGGGTGGCCGTCGGGTTCCCACATCGGCCACTAGCTTTCATAACCTCTAGCTTTGTTTCACGTGACCTTCACAAGATAACGAAATTCGTGAGTCTCGGTATGATCAGGAATGTGATGGTGGAACCGTGATCTCAAATGTATTTTAAAGCCTGAAGAGTAATATTTTCGAAGTTCATTGACTTCTGTATGATTGATGAGGATTTTGATTCTCTGAAATCATCAGTCAGAAATCTTCAACCAAGCTCTTGATTAACATGTATCCGGTTTTTTAGCTTTGAGTTACTTAGTCACCTTTACGATCATCTTTAAAAAAACTAGTCGTGCTAAAACAGCACGTACTTCCTTGCCCGTATTTTCACGTAAAATTACGTGAAAAGTACTAAATTTTTTGAAAATTTTCACATGGTCTTATTTTAAAATCTATCTTTAAGGAACGGATTTTATTAAGGGTTAATTATAGACTTTAATATTTTAGTTGTAAGAAGACTCCGGAAAACTTTTGAACTTTTGCAATTTTCGAAAAACTAATTTTGAAAATATCCCAGGGGATTCATGTAAAGTACTTGCAAAAATTAAAATACCGATTCAAATTCAAGAGGCCGCGATATCAGCCCGATTGTTTGGGGAATCATTTTTTAAGACAATCGGCCGAACGGTTTAGCCGCTAGCGTTGTAGACGGATAGACACACAGACAGACGGATAGACGTTTTGCCGTCATTCGATTTTCGCTATCAAAACATGGGTTCTGGTTACACCACGTATTAGAGAATATTTTTTCTAAATTGAGCAATTGAATTTATCCACTTTTTCGTTTCCAGGGCCCTGTAATACGAGTTTTTTTTTCGAAAATTCCCCTTTTCTCTCTACTCCGTAACGAGAAAGTAAAAATACCGTTCATGGTTCGTTGGCAATTTTCAATTAGAGTTGGTTTCCCACATTGTGAACCAGCCCCATCCTCAGTCCTTCAGTCATCTCCGCAAAATAAAACTATTTTTCTGATATTTTCATTCATATCTAGATTAAAAACAGCAGTTGTGGCAACAGTTCATAACATTTTCGTATTTTTCTCGATGTTATTTAGGTACAATATTAAATTTATTAACTAAAAATAAATAGACAATACCTCTTTATGAAAAGGCCTCTTCCTTTAAAACGGCAAGTTTTAATTTGTTCTATTTTTGATTAATTTATTTCCAAACCCCGATTTTGTTTCAGCAGTGGTTACATAAAAGTTGCAACACTTTTTTAATGGCCAGAAACTTGACTTAGTCATGGCCAATTGATATTCTACTTCCTGAACGTCTCTGAGAATAAATAAGTTAAAAAAGAGTATCCTTCGTTACATTATTGTAATGTCAATATTAATAAGATGTTTTCAGCTTCCACTTCCATAAAAGAAGGGAAAATATAAATGATTTTCGTTTTAGTGCTCACTAACAGAAGGTATAAGTTAAACGTTCTGCATGTTTGAAGCCAACTTTCAATTCTTAATTTCCCAATTTTGTGCTTAAAGTGGTCACTATTGACGCAGAGGACACTACTGGTTGCTCTACTACCTACCATTTTGATAAAATAAAATATCGTTTTATTTCTGACATTTTCAAAAGCCCATAGAAGCAATTTCAAAAAGTACCAACCTTTTCATGATATTTCTAGGAAGGTGCAGTGCCCTGGGCCCGTTATTCGATCCACCACACGGCAACGCAATGGGCACTCTCGCCGCACGTAGAATGACACGAGCAGGCGGCACATACGACGCCGGCTACACGTATCGTGTAGTAGCCGTAACAAATCGCGTAGTGAGGAACCCGTCTCATGGGGAAGGTTCCTGTTCTTTCTTCTCACGAAGAGACGTACTTAGGAAGGAAATGTAGCTGTTGGTATTCAAGCGATGATTACTTTTTCTGAAGTGTTATCATTCATTAACTTTTCAAAGATTTATTTTTCTTTCTTTGTTTTGTAACTTAAACTTGCAACTTTCCCTTGCTTGTCTATAGCAAGTTAAACTTACCTTCAGCATGAAAACTGATACAATTAAATGAGGTTATCTACTCAATGTTCCAGAAATGAGAGGGATGTTTTTTTTATTAAAACAAGTAAAAGACTGATTAAATCAAATTAAAAAAATTTAATACTTCATTGTTAAACTACCAAGACCGATGCAGTTATTAATGTCAAGCTGTTCTGCAAGACCAAAGGTTGATAAATTCGTTTGCGTTTATTTGTATAAATAAAAAAATGGTTAATTTTGCCACTGATTTATTGCTAAACACTCTCACGGAAGGAGTGTGCCAACTTATTCCAAGCTCTGTGCCAACTAACGTCACTTGAGGAGTTGGTGGGCACATCTTGTCTTGATGACATTTAACGATTCTTAAACGTTCGACAGTCAAATTCACGAATTAGTAGTGCTATAAAAAGGCATAGACTTTCTCGCAGTAGTTAGTTTCCATATCTCTTTAGTCAGGGCTATCTTTTGGGGCGACCGGTTACTCTGATCGGTAGTTTTCTGCGGTTTCTCCGATCAATACTAAATACCGGAGCAATACTCTAACAAACAGGCTACGGACCTAGCGATCTTCTTTGCCTAATCTTTATCCATTTTTCTCCCCTTACACATCTTCACTACTTTCATGAATTACTCTACCACGCATGTCCATTGGGGACCTGAAAGCGTGTCCCGGTTGACAATGCTCCATTAGGGGGGAGATACCTGGAAAAGGAAAATCTTGCAAGCCGTTGCCTGATCTCACGTTCCATCGAGCCCCCTCGCGGTTTAACGTGCTCTACAGACTCTACTCACGGAACTACTGACCAGTGGTGGAAAACCGCAATGCAATGTAAATATTAAATTCTAAATAAACGTATTTTTATAAGTGCGTGGAAACACATTCTCACGCAATAGGAGAAATTAAGAGCTATTTTAGCTCCACTAGTTTTCATTTAGAACAGGGCTGCTCAAGCAGAGCAAATCGGAAGCGCGGGGCCGCGTTGGCTAGCGAGAGCTAGTCACCCGAGGTGCCGGGTCGCAAGGCTTCCGATAACTTCCGTCACAGTGTCCCGATAACTCCAGGCGTGGAAACATGGAAGACAACGCCAGCGCTTCGCAAACCGAAACGTCCACACCAACAATTTTCAATGCAGCGTGGAAGGAAAAGATGGCGGCAGCTATGCCAAATGTTTGGTTTACAAAAACGTGCTTAATCACATGAACTTAATTTGCAACGACATTATACGGTTAATCATGAAGCTGAATATGACAAGTATACTCTAAAGGAGAACGTAAGGAAGTTTGCAGTGCTAAGAGAAACAATGCGTTTCAATAAGTACGTTCTGGATATATTTTGATGTTCCTATATTGTTCAACAGTAAAATAACACAATATCAAAGAGGTTAATTTTATTAATTTTAACTGTCTCTTTGGGAAAGAAGAACCTCTCATTCTCCTCAAAATTAGCTTCATTATCTAACATTCACGAAACATCGAATTTTGGAGAATCTGTAGATATATTCAGAACATTGCGTTCGGAATTTGAAATCCGATTTAAGGATTTGTTTGATTTACAATTTGAATTTAATATATTTACTACATATTTTCTCTTGGTATAGACTTTTTTCTTTATGATTTTCAATTAGAAATAATTAATTTGCAGTTTGACACTGAATTACGAGAAAAATTTCAAACAAAAGAAAGATTTATTGGATTTTGTGAGAACATTACTCAAAAACGTTTTTCGAAACTGCATCGGAACGCGTATTTTTTCTTTGAAAATTTGTAAATATCGAATGAGAAGTACCATTACAGATCAACATGTGAAATGCATGAACAAAAACAATTGATTTGCAATTAGCTTGATTTTTTAAATTTTAACGTCTTATGTCAGTATTTTTGTTATTAGTTTATTTAGAAACATTTTTGGTAAACTTTAGAATCAGCAGATTTTTCATGATCAGCAGTATGATAAGCTGTAATGTCGCAGCAATTACATTTCTTAATGTGCGTGAGCACTCTTTTGAAACTAAAAATTTGGCATATCTGGTGCAATCTCCAAAAATAAATTTTTCTTTCCATGCTGCAATGAAAATTGCTTTTTTCCTATTTTAAAATCACAAAAATATGTGTATTACTAGTAAATGTGCCAATAAATGTTACAAAAATATTTCTCTGTTTTTCTATCGAAATACCCTTTCCCAGAGCAGTGAGACATTATTAGTTCGAGCAATGGAAAATACCCCCCCAAAACACGACGCGACCCACTGTGCGGCAAGCAGCCGATCGATAAAATATGATGTAATTTTCTCCGGCTGCCTCCGGAGATGCTAGAAAGAGAAGGGAGCGAGCAGCATCTCCTCCTCGGAGCAGATCGCTGAGCGGCCCTGGTTCAGAAGAGAGTAAATCCGCAGGACCTAAGTACTCCGCCCTAATGGTATCTCTCTTTTTTTTTTTTATTTTGTTGCGTCTACACCTTGACGCAACGCGTCTCCAAGCCCCTTAAGGAGCGTTGAGCGCTTTGCACTCCCGAGTAATCCTCCATTAATATGCTTTTATTTCTGGAGTAATCCTCCGTTAATTACTATATTTGTCAAGTCTCGTCACGTCGCAGTCAGTCAGTGCCTTTTATCCCTTCGGCCAGGGGCTCGACGGCGTTAGAACCCGGGGTTCCTGGCCGGTCACCCAACCACGAACCCGCGAGTCTCGAATTCGCTTAACCTTCGTGACTTCATGAAGCGTAGTAAACGAATTCAGCTCGCCTATATACTACATTGTTATCTCGTTTCGCAAAGTTGATAAGTTTTCTTTATTAGGTATCGTGACAGCTTTGCTGTATTATTTTTCAAAAAAGCCTCCCGTTTTCATGTCAAAACAAAATGCCAAACCTTCTGCTCAAAGTCATAAACATGGTTAAGTTGCCTTACTAACATGACAATTTTGGCCAGAGACACCATGCTAATAAACTATTTTGTGCGAGACGATAGTGATCGGGTACAGACAAGTTCTTGGATAGTGGAGTGTAGTCCTCGTCCACGAGAGTCAAGTGTTTGAATCCAACATATAATAGACAAGTGCACGGGGGGGGGGGGGGAATTATGAGAGGGGCCCTGTGTTCCTTCGTAATAAAAACATTTTATTTCCTGATTTATTATATAATATACGTTCGACGTTTATTTCAATTCCTGATTTTCCTCACTTTTTAAGCTGTCAATCTGGGGCATTGAGACATGACATTTTGTGAAGTAGCTCTCCAAAACATGACGACACTATGGTAAAAACAAACAAAAAAAAACAAATGTAGTTTATAAATTGTATCATTAAAATTATTTCATTCCCCTTGGATTATATGTTATTTATTTACTATTAATGTAAATCATTTGTAAATAAAAAAAGTTAATTAGAAAGTTGGGCCCAGTGAGGGACAGATGGGCCCAGAAATGTAGCTGCCCCCCTCCCCCCTTGTTTAGGCTGCACACGCCTACGGATTCCAAGGGTTCATCAAGCTGGCTCACTCATACCCACCCACATTTACACTTTAATGTATGATTCATGCTGATTTGCAATATATGAGGAATCTGGATCAAACTAAACACTGAGCATTTCAAGTAGATCTAGTACGCACGAAGAGAGTATTAGGATTGGACAAATCAGAAACGTATAATATAAATACGGCATTTTTTTGCGCATTACAATGATCTGTCGACATTTTGCTGCTCCGCGTACAAAAACTATTACTTTTTGTACTGTTGGTGAAGACACAATATCTTCACTTTCCTTAACATTTATTTACAAGCACAGGAGTTTTTGCTCAAATGCGTGTGTGTTACAGTAGCGGCGTGAACTCTTAAGCACAGGAGGTTTACAGTCCAACAGAGAAAAACGAAAAATGTAGCTCCAATCGTCTAAGATAATAATTTAATAAACATCTACAAATTGTCATCTTCAAAACAGCTATAATTATATAAATTATAAAATATATAGATACCCGTAAAACAAATTATTTTTAGAAAGAAAATTACAAGAATTTATATTACAAATTTTTAAGTAATATGTTACATGAAGCAGATATATCAACAGCAGTTCTGCTTGTATTGAAGATATAGTTTTGTTTCTCTTTGTCCGCGAATGTGATATCTATAACTTTCTCATTAAGTTCTTTAATTTCGTTTATAATTTCTTCGTTCGTAATCCTTTTTTTCAATAGATATTTTTGTTATAATTTTAGATCATGTCAGGATCTGCCTAGTTCCGTAGTTAACACCCATAAAAGAATTATATTTCAAAGAACGGACATTATTTATCCGTCATACAAGACACTAATTGTAGTAACAAATTCCCATTTGCGGCCAATAGACACCTGATAGGCCACTATTTGCAAATTTGCTACTCAAAGTGGAATGAACACTGTCATTGTTCTTAAAACTTTTTTGAACACAAAATCAAAAGAAATTCCCTATTACGTTCAACCCCTTTGAACACAATTTAAACAAATTCCCTCGTACGTTCACGCGCGTCTTACTGCAAAGTTCACCGACAACACATTACAGCTTTGCTGTAACCTTTACGGAGCACACGGCTTGTCGATCAGCACGAGAGAAGAAAATACCAGCTAACAGATGGGCAAACTTTGTAAAAATATGAGAAATTTTCTAACCATAAGAAGGTACTTTTGATTCAAATAATCTGATTTTCCTTTATTCAAATCTGTTCCGTATTAATCTTTACATACGATACATATAGCGAATAGAATATATAAAAATACAGAAATTTGGTACTGGGTTGGTACGATTTTGGGGATTCCTTTGATTGATCTGCTTCCAGAGAAGCAAGTACATCGTCCGTTAATTCCGACGCCCTTCGTTTGCCGTCAGCGGGTGAGCTGGCGGACAGACGAGCTCCTTCTGCCAATGTTCTCACTATGTCTTCTCCTCAATCATCCCGCTTCGCCTTGCCATCTTTTCATGCCGCTGCGGGGTTCACTCCGCCGAGTGAATCTCCGAAACCACTGTGGAAGAACACAGTGCATCGGAACAGGGAGCGTCGGACACGCTGCATCGGAACACGGAGCGTCGGACATGGTGCATCGGAACGTCGCGTCGCAATGTCAGCTGAACAATTGATCAAATTTTCTACTAGATAGCCACTTAAAGGGTAAATAAATATATTTATTAACACTTCATTTTACTGAAATAAAAAAAAATTTTCTTACAGAATTCCATTCTATTCCCCTACAGAGGGCGTCACTGATGTGATAAGAAAAGAAAACATTATGGAAGAAAGGCACTGATCATAAGAAATTGAGTTTCTTTTCACATTCGATGTTCTATTATTCCGCAACACTCACCATTAGTGGAGAAGAATCCGCATATCAACTCACGAAAGAAATCAGACACAACTCACCTGTAAAAAGGAATAAAAAATATTAGTTTTACCACCAACATTCCAGGACAAGCACATCAAATATAAAATCACAATGGTGAAAACTCTTTTAGCATTTAAACATGGGAAATATCGCGTTAGTAAAACACTGACTTATCACACAATGGAAGGAGTTTTAATCGATTTTTCTTATTGTGTGTGTCATAAATGGGAGAAACGACGTTTTCTGGCAATCGGATAGCACTATCTGGGCATGATTTAATTAAAAATAGAAATTTCGGAAGTCATTTTTGTTATTTTACCAAATGATTTTGACAAAAAACACAACTTAACGCCCATTTCACGTGAAAACTACTGGAGCGCTACAGCACAGAGTTTTTCGCATTATTGAAAAGGGTTATGCAATATTATACACTCTCAGAAATTTCTGCATTACTTTTAATGTAAAAGTACAATGAAGTAATTTTCATTCTACATTGATTTTAAATTAAGCGTTAAATTTAAAGTATACGTGCATTAATCCTCCTTTACTGTACAAGGTACATTAAAATTCTTGAACAGTCGTACATTAAATCTACATTAAATTTAATGTAATTTCTAAGAGTGTGCGTCAACATGAACTTGTAAAAATGTTTCCACCGAGCACGTTTTTTCTCCGCACCGAGATTTGCCCAAGGAGCTAACTCGCCATGCAGTTTACGCCTACACCACGCGGTCCCTCGGGCGTACTGTCTTCAGCTGATTCTTAGAAACTAATGGTCTCTCTTATTACTTACACAAATTTCCAAATGTTAAAAGAAAATTAGACCTTTGCCAATTTTTAGGCGTTCTTTGCTCTACCCACTGAAAAAAATGCGGCAATTTTTGAGATTTTTTTGTATGAATTCCACTAACTTTAAGTAGAAATTACGCGAGAATTATTCATTTTAAAAAGAATGTACATGGCCTTTTTTAGCGATCTGATATATTAGAACAGATTTCGTTCAAAAGAAAAATCTCTATCTTCAAATTTTATCTTTTCCGATGTTAAATTTTTGCAATTTTCGAAAATACGGAGGGTATGCCGGAAATGGGACGACCCCTTTGATACACACGAGAAAATTTAAAGATAAGCTTTGGAGAAGTTTTTAAGAAAATAACTGTTTCAAGATGATCAATTTTCACGCAAAATAACGCGAAAATACTCATATTTTCAAAAAATTGTGCATGACCTTATTTCACGATTTGCCTGTGAACAATATATTTCATGAAGGAAAAAATCATCTTTATCTTCAATAATGTAGTACCTCTAGGTAAACGTTGAAAAAGATTTAACCCTCGAGCGGTCGCGCCTCTTTGCGGAACATGGCCGGTCGCGTGGTTGACTCCGTCAACCATCGACTTCCGTGCATACATTTTTTAAATAATTATTGAGAATGCATCAATTCACTATATACGTTATTTCTACAAATATTACGCCAGTAGTTTACATATTTTTATATTTATTTATTTTAAAAAAATTGTGCGGAATATTGAATGCATTGGGAATGAAATAAAAAACCGTTTTTCAACTTCAGAATATATTATTTTATTTTTAAGCGCTTAAAAATATTACTCATTATCCTCTTGTGTATTATCCATATTGGTATTCATACAATTTTGGCACATAATGGAAGAATGTTTTTTGCAAACAAATAAATAACATTTGTAGCAGTTAATAGTAGTTACAGTATTTTCTTTTCTTGTGCAGATTGTGAATCGGCTCCTTCTTTTGTTTGGGGGTTCCTCTTGAATTTCGTGTTTTTCGGTTTTAAATGTCAGCAAAAATGTTTTGATGTCAATTGGTAATGTTGGAATTTGCGATCGGTTACTGAGATGGCCTATCATTAGTTTATTTGAAAGCTGTTTTAAAAATATCCTTCTTTTCACTTTTGGATTTGATGGATTCGATTGAAATAAAATTTGCGCATTGATTCCAGATATGTTCAGCAATGCAAACCATACAGCCATGGTCCACCTCCTAGTTACTCTCGCAACAGAATATTTGCTACACATTTGGTCGACAGTGTCGCCGCCTCCCTTTGTCATATTGTAATCTAAAATGATGTCTGTGGTTTTTTCGTTTCTTCATCAACAATTCCATCATTGTGCATAGTAGATAGCAATATAACTGATTTATTTTTCTTGGGTACATACGATACTATTGTGACTTCTTTCTGATAGCCAAATAGGGATAAATGAGGTACCCTCGCTTTCTTTGGAAGGAATTCTGAAAGTATTTCTGTCTTGTTTTTCTCTAGAGTCCCGATGCATGTCAATTTCTTTTGTAAAAGAGAGAGTACCAGTGGATAGCTGGTATACCAGTTATCGAAAGTTATATTCCGATTTGATCCCATGATCGGTTCTGCCAATCTATGTACAATGTCGGCAGATTTATTCGAGATATTATACAGTCCTGGTGTCTGCGTCCCACAGAGTTCAACAGACGTCGTATAGAACGTCTTTGAATCACAGATGACGAAAAAATTCAGACCATACGTAACTGGTTTATTAGGTATGTATTGAATAAATGAACACCGTCCTCTAAATGGTGTTAACATTTCATCAATTGTCACAAAGGTGCCCAAATTATAACTTGTTTTGCAATTCATAACAAATTTCTCCAGGAGTGATCTTATTGCAGATCATTTGTCTGTTTTGGACCTCAGTGTTCTTGAGTGCCTGTCATCAAACCTCACGCTTCTTAGCAAAAATAAAAATCTTCGGTATGACATGCATGCTCTAAGAATAATCCTACCTGTGCCGTCTTTACTCCAAAGTTCTTCAACATTTGTTTTGTTATCACTTTTCAAACCTATTACAAAATTAATTACGATGATAGCACAATTCTCTCCTTACACGTTTCTTTAAGATCTGTCTCTTGAATATTTGTTTTGAGATAGCAAATTTTGAATATGTTGGTTAGTGTATTTGATAATCTCATCAACCAAGTCCTCGCTTATAATTTATTCAAAGCTTGTACTTCTGTAATTCCCCTTGCACATTGCTTTGGCTCAGGAAAATTTTTTACAATATTTTTTGAAGGAGTTTTGGTTGTTTTAGGTATAACAATGTCTTTAAACCACTTTGTTATTCCATTTTTTCCAATAAACAAGTCGCCTTCACCTTCACTTTCACTGATATTACACTCTGGCGATTCGTATTCCAGCTCCGAATCCGTGTTGTGATCACTTACTTGTATTTTTTCGTCCTCTCCATCTGACCAATCTAAATCATCAGCATCATCTTCATCGCTGGAATCCCCAATAAGGAGACTTTCGATTTCCTTCTCATCAATATATTCTTTATATTTTGCCCTATAAAAATGTTAAATAGTTTTATCAACCACGTGTGAGAGTGTAATTCTCAGTCAAATTCAGTGCCTTTATAAATATTGTTGTATGAGTATGTGAGCGTGTGTTTTCTAAACAACTAACCATTTGACAGAACGTAAATTATACTTACATTAGCGGTCGCGTGGTGAACTCCGTCAACCAACGTACGCAGCGATGAAAATAATTTTACTTATTTACTAATAGACCGCTTCTGCGCTCTTGAAAAGTCTACTGGAGGATGTTAACAATGCAGTTAAAAGATACTGAAACTTTCAGTTGCGCAACAATGAGCGATTCTATTCTTGGAACAAAAAACGGCGTGTGGTTGACTCAGTCAACCATCGCGACCGCCCGAGGGTTAACCTCTAAACAATTTTCGAAAATCATAGATTTGAAAGAAAATGAGAACTATGCCTTCTTTTTAAGCGTCATTTATGCTATCCGTGGACAAACTTTAATCAAAACATTTGGAGACTTCTTTTTTAAAAAAGATCGAAAATGTTGAGGCTTCACGATAACCCCAAAAATTCAAATATCCTGTTCAAATTCGCAGGTCCTCTAGTTCTTCCTGATGGATCGAGACAATTCAATTATGAAGAAAATAGTCTGGACAGTTTAAGTGCGAGCGTTGACCACAGACAGACGAACAGGCAGACGTTTTGCCGTTAATCGCTTTTTCGGTATTATGGAACAACAAAACGTGGATTCCGACTAATTAACATATTCAATGAAGTAATTTACTACTTACAGAAACAGAATTATCCACTTTAACGTTATCAGGTCCCGACAAAAGTTTTTCTGTCCGAAAATCGCCGATTTCCGTAGCACTATAACTATACTTCCCGTTTACTACTGACGCAGTAAGGCTAGAAAGTAACAACAGCAGCGTGTATCACACAATATTAGCAATGGAAAATTCCTTTGCCGTTTTGGCATCAGAAGCATAGATTCCGGTACAGAGTGTTTTCTGTAATTTTCCAATTTCCTCAGGATATCATAGTTTGTATAACCTCAGTACATCACAGCCTGAATATCTTAGCAACTTAATGCGCATTTAAAAGTCTAGAAGTGCTGTTGTAGACTAGGGAGGTCATTCATTGTTTGCGAACAGCGAGTGTACTGCAATTGTGAAGACCGGGTGGAGGACTAAGAATTTGATGGTCGAGCGCGATTATGGGATCAAGCGTGATATAGGTCTGTCGTAATTTGTTCAATTCCGTCAATTTACAAATTTGGGTTTTCTTCGTTACTATCCGAAAGAAGTAGATATTTTCGGCAATACTTAGAGGTATTCTATCACCGGAACTGGCGCATTTCCAATGCGCGAACGAATACGAAATGAATTTGTGTTCTTAAGGCATATCATTATGTTTAAGAGGGAAAATACAAATATGCAAAATACGCAGCCTAATCATATTAAATATAGCTATCATCGAGCAGTTTTAATTTCATCGATTTCATCTCGTGTCACCTGTATGTAATGATTTGAAGACATATCTTTGGTGCAGTCGAAAGAATACACTTAAAAGGATGCAGAAATATGTTGAGACTAGGATCACAAAAATAAAATAAATACGGAGTTGCCGAATTACAGCAAATGAGAATATTGTAGCACGCTGGCATGAATATAATTTATGAAGAGTAAGACCTTTCCTCAATCCAAGTTTAAATGTGTCTGACTACCATTAATTGAAGAACATGGAGCAATACCAAGGTAAATCACTTCAGCGATAGAAAGCCTCTTGCTATTCGTGCACATTAATAGCTCCTTTTTTGACGATGTATCTCATTTTGTTACAGTTCCAAGCCCTTCATAAATATGAACAAGATATGTAGCACAAATATAAGTCACACTTTAACTGAAATCGAGACATTAATACTTGAGGAGGTCCATAACAAAACGCTGTGTTTTGTATGTTGAACTATAACTACTTCGTCAGATAAAACTCCACAAAAAGCATTAATTCACATGTAATAGAATGTCAAGTATATAGAAGTGAACCAAAAAGAAACATTTGCAATCCCGTGAATGATAACAAAACAAAGCTTTTTCTGTTTGGAACCAAAACTACAATGTGACCCGAAAAGAATTTGTTGTACATTGGTTGTTTTCCAATATGTTAAAGACTTTACTTCATACTACTATTTGCTGTTTTTCGTTGATCTTGAATTAGATTAATGTCATCATGATAATTAAGGGCATGGTATATTTACGTAAACATAAAATATAACGTACATCGATCGGTCTTGATATTGAGGCCTCTGGCATTTTGTTTCATTTCCCTATTTCCAAGAAAAGCATTGAATCAATCATTCAACAAACGTAAATTCACTTTATTCTCGTTCATGCAGTATTTACATATCTAGCGAGAACATTTTCTCTTTAATCAATCAGCGTGATACAAGTAATTATATCTCTAGTTAAACTAAGCGTAAAGTAAAGCTGGCTCGCTCGTGGCACATAGCGAAGTCGCTAGCCTTTCACCATAGCTGATGGTCCAGGTCCGATTCCCGTCGAATCTCATGTGAAATTTGTTCCAACAAAACGAGTTTGGCCGCTTCACAAGGGCTAATCCAACCCCTGTGAAGTGTCCTAAACCCTACCCCTTTCCCAGTTCCTTCCCAATTCTGGCCGCTGGGTAGTGACGAAGGGTCGCGTGAAGTAAGAGGCGCGTACGCGGAGGTGCTACCTGGCGGTCCTCTTTGACAACTGACTAGACGAGATGAGACATAAAAATACGGCGTCCTCTGGAATACAGAGGGATAGATATTAACGGAGGATTTCTCCGCGCTCAACGCTCGACTAGGGGCGAGGAGACGCATTGCGTCGATAAGTTGGATTAAGAGCGCAACGATTTAAAATATATATATATATATATATATATATATATATATATATATATATATATATTCTGATTACAGCAGTCACTAGAAGAGTGTCGTCATGTTGAGGCCACGGACAGAACAAAAGAAATCCATTTTTCGGATGCATATTTTAAGTCTTTAGCTCTTCACGAGTCAATATTGCAGCATTTAATATAAACAGGATAACGTACGAATATAGATCGTGAGAGATTTGTTTTCCATTCGACAAGTTTTCAGCAATGAAACCCCTGCATCCGTGTTAATAAACAAAAATAAACTCACGTGAAGAGCAGTAGCTTCAACAAACAGTCACATTAACAAAGATCACATCACATTACTATGATAAATAGGTCTTTTGTAACGATTGGTCATAAAATTATTATTATTATTATTTAGAAAATTACTATTATATTATTATATAGAAAATTATTTCAACATTTTTCATGATAAAACGTATGTATATAATTTAAGTAAAAGTGAGTTTGACAAATGCAAACATTTTTGTGACGAGATTAATTTAATATAATTGAAAATAGTCAATAATGAAATTATTTCTATGATATTGGAGATCCCTATGGTATTGGAGTTCCTTTCCAGCAGTGAGATCCGGGGCCGAACTACGAGTTGTCTTGCGGGGTTTTCCACTTTGAGATATCTTTCACCGCCCAACCGGGATAAGCTGTAAACACCTACTATACTACTCCCGATAAGTGCGGTAGCTTAGTGCATGTAAAAGTGGGTGGGTGCATACGTGTAAGGAGAGAGAGGGACAGAGATGAGAAAGGGAAGATCATGCGCAATCCGTGACCCGTTATTCCGACGTTCACCTACTATTGCTCAGAGAATCACAAAGCCACACACGCAGGTTTTCACATCACACATAAAATGGTTTACCAACACGTAGAACGCATCTAGCACAAGAATGAAAAATAACATACGCACTTACAAGATTACAATAAATTAAATTTATAAACAAAACGTCCTCATTAATTCCGCGACCAGTATAGTTCATAAGTATATACAACTAGACAAACCCGGCAGACGTTCTGTCCTTCATCTCCCTCTTTCTCCTTCCCTCTCCCTTTCTCACTCCATCTCTCTCTCTCTCTCTCTCTCTCTCTCTCTCTCTCTCTCTCTCTCTCTCAGGTTCTGACCCATTCTCAGTCTGAGTCGGTCTCTGAGTCTGTGTCTGCCTCTCTCTGTCCCTCTCCCTGTCTATCTCCGTCTCTCTATCCCTGTCCATCCCTTTCTCCATCTCTTCGTGTCCCTCTTTAACTCTCTCTCTCTCTCTCTCTCTCTCTCTCTGACACACACAGAGTAGAAAATTCTCAGTGGCGAATGATTCAAAACCTAAGTTAGAAAAATTGGATATTTTGTCCACCTCTCGGTCAGAGGAACTGCAGTGACATCAATGGATGCCCTGAGCCACATTTGCCGTTGCAATAAACGCAAATGAAAAAGAAACACCTTTAACTTATCTACAGTGTTAAGAGTGTCTTCCCCTTGGGCAGTGGCTTCGTCCGCGCCTTTTAAGAACTGATCCATTTGAGTGGTCAGAGGCAGGGGGCTGGTGGTGGGGAGGAGTAATCACGGGATGTGAAGATGGGCATGCCATGCGTTTGCCTGAGAGACGTGACTTCCACCCGAAACGTCCACCTCATTGTCTCCCAACAAAGAACTCTCAATGGTAGGTTTTAACCACTTGTTGGCCTTCGGCGCAGAAGAGGCGAAATGTGCAGCACACACATGGCCGCAATTTTGGATCTGAGCCCTCACACACGGCTACCGAACGTGACATCAGGAACACAAGTCGTGGAGAAAATGCAAGGCGGTCTTTTTTTTTTAGGTTCCGCATTTTTTCAGGGGTAGCTGAACGTCACGAATGAAAATATTTTATACATCGTAAATTCTTCAGTGAACATGATCTAGGAAGTTGAATCACTTAAAATCTATTAACGCACAAGCCTTGGATTCTGATTTATATTTCTGTTTATGAAGAAGCGAAAAATAATTAAACCTATTACGATCGTATATTTAGCGATTAAATGGATTGCCGGAACAGTTACAACTGGAAGTAAACCTTCGACTGCATGACAGATTATTGTTTTCTTTACACAATTTCCAATATGTCTTCATGTGATTGCGTCTATCGCATGACTTGACAAACATTTTTGATCAGATAACACAGCGGCTGGTAAAAAAATAATGTGAGATGTTGACCATGTTCTATAAACCATATATTTTCTTGGGTGTAATATTTGATTACATTAAAATCAACAATTTTGTTGATCAAAACAATATATGAAGGTCATGCAACGGTCTTGCATTCCAAACACCTCTAGTTCTCCAATAGACAATATCATCTATATTCTTTAAGTAGTACACAATCCTTTCGCTGTGCTCAGGCACAATCAAACTTATAAATGAGGTCTCTAAAGAAATAGAATTTCACGGAGATGTGGCGAATTTCACTTAAACATTAAAAATACGAAGGATTTGTTTACAAAAAACGCAGCTAAATATTCATATCAAATACACCCCGCAACACTCAGCCGGATGTTTTAATCTATATCGTTAAATAACTCCTAAATGAAGCGTTTTAGGGCCTTAGAATCTAAAATTTCGAGGTCAAAGGCCTCAAAGAATCGTTCCCCACACCATAATCTACAGAATCTTCTTGAACATTTTATTACATTTCTGCTGGTCGACGTTTCTCGATTCTACGCCACCTGTTCAGAGCCTGTAGAATCTACAACTATATGTGAAACTAAACTAATTACTTGACATTATACACAACTGAATTACAGGGGTGTACCTCTCTGCTCGGTAATAACTTTAAATAAGAATAATGTTTGTAGAACTCAATTGACAAGAGTGTATTTTATTGTTAGCAATTACAAGGAGACATATAGAACAAGTGGCGGAGGATAAGAAGGTCTCGAAGAAAAAGATACATTACAGACTTAATATGGAAATGGGAAAATAGGGAAGAGGGTGGGGAAGAACATACGAGAGTTCTCGCGCGGGTACGCTAGTTTTATTTAATTTTATTTGATTTCTATTCATCAAAAACAGTAAAAACTGTACGCACGTTTTCTAGAGCTTGCTTTCAATACACATTATTGAATGATAATGACACAGTACAGTCGTCTTTCGTCCATGATGTGACTAACAAAGCGCGGGTAGCAAGATTCGAAACTTAGAAATTTTCGCTCTCGTGAAGTAGAAAACTAAAAAGTTTCGCAACGGTAGACGAACTTCAGATTTGATGCCACAGAAAAGTATGTAAAGAACACTTTAATACATAACCAATTTAATAAATAAGCATAGAATCATGTATTTTACCAAGTACTAAAAATACACAATTTTTAAATTACATTGGTACATCTATACATTTTATTAAAATTATTTCCTTCTGCTGTCGACGACCCAACATTCAAGAAAGAAGAGACTTAATCTTTGTTCTAGTTATATATATATATATATATATATATATATATATATATATATATATATATATATATATATATAACTGTAATCACTATGTAAATTTAAAAGATTTCTTCGATAAATTGAAAATTCATCTCAATAATTTCTACAGAAAATATTTAAACCCCCTAATGCGGAAAATTTCATCTCCGAGGCACATTAAACTTTGGGCCATGTACCAAAAATACAATCTTTAAAATGTTTGAGAAACTATTATATGAATATCAAAACCCTTCAAATTTATTAACACGTTTATAACATATTTTTTCTGTTACTATCTAACAATGCATATAATAATGACGTTAATAGTGTTAATGATGTTAATAATAATAATAATAATAATAATAATAATAATAATAATAATAATAATAATTCATTTTTAAAATATTTTTGTTTCTTTTCTGATTCGTCATTTTGTGATTTACAAAAACATCAATTCGAATATTGCAACACCAACCAAAATGTGTCGTGTTCGCCCAAGTATGAGCCTCCTTTCCAGCGTTGTGCTTCAACGTACCGCCACCAGATGGCGCCACACACCAGAGCTTGCCCTGCTCGCGCCTCAACCTTGTCTTCGCGAGTAGCTAAGGTAGGAGAACAGTTCTAGCAAATGAACATGTGAAATCTTTCACTTGAGCAGGATAAAGGGAGGCCTAAGGGTTATGCCCCTTCAGTCAATATTTTTTTTAACTTTATTCACAATTTATTTATAAATTTATCCCAAACAAATTTAGTACTTCACTTCCAAAAAAGTATTCTCATTATAAATATACATTTCTTTTTATTCAAGGTAACAAGTTTTTTTTATCATTTCAAAAATTAAGGCATTTCAAAATATTCAGGGAATGAGGGGGGCTCCAAACTGAAATTGATCTTCCTTCCCCCTGAACTTCACTCTCCTCTACTTTTTTTGGATCCGCACTTGCTATTATGATGGAGAAGGAACAAAAGTCAGCACCAACACTTAACTTTAGACAATTTATACTTCAGACACTTTATTTGATATACCTAATGTTTTGAAACTACACGTGAGAATGAACTACACAATTCCTTTTGAGATATCTCTTCTTTATCTGCACACCCAAGAGGTCTGATGATTTTAGGGTACGTTTAGGACATTTATGGTTCAAACTTACTTTGCAATCATGCATCGCGAATGCCCTGTATGAATACACGAATGAATAAATATGATTAGTAGGAGTATATCTTCATAAGTGATCTGTTGATTAAAATAAATACGTATATGTAAATATTGTGTGTGTTTTTAAATAAAATGTTCTTGAATATTTGAAGAACTGTGTGAAGTTCTATGATGGTGTTTGAAGTATTGAAATAAAAATGTCCTTCTTTTTAACGCTATAATATATTTAGAACTTTTCAAAGAGGACTGTGAGCGTAATGATTTTGAATAATGATTCAAATCGTAAACAACATTTGAATAATTTTAAGGTCAATGTTCCTGCTTATGACAGCTAGTATTACTAAGGCCCGTTCACATTCCAACATTTTCTCACCGGACTCTTCAAATTTATATCAATAAGTTCACTCGCAAAAGAGATATACAAAAATAAAATTTCAAAGGAATTTACCGAATTTTCAAAAGACATGGTGCGATAATACTTAGTAATCTCAGTAATCCCACGGACGTAATACACTTCACAACGCTTTTAAGTCCTTTTTACACGGTACAATTTTCGTGCAGATTCTCATGCAGAAACATCTATATCCCAAACTATACTTGGGCTTGGTACGAGGCAGCTGATGGTATTATCTTCAAGATGGAATATGGCATGACTTTTTACGTCTTTCTCCGTCCTGGCGCAAGATGTCGCATGATCGTATCAATAAGTGCTGCAGATCAAACGACTCTAGCGGTACGACCGAGAAAGGAGCGAAAAGCCGTGCCATGTTTCATCTTGAAGATAATACCCTCAACTGCCACGTTAGGAAAACCCAAATATGCTAATAGTATCCGAAGCAGAAAGATGTGTTTGCCGATCCGGTGGCCGAGATCGCTAAGGCAGTAGTGTCGTAGTGATCTTGACCCGAAGGGTCGCGGGTTCGAGTCCCGCCTCGGGCATGGTTGTGTTCGTCCTTTCACCCCTTATCATCACTATATTGTTTCATCATTATAATTACCATACCGTTAACTCCAATAATGGACGCTAATGACCTAGATGTTGATGCGACCTTAAATAACCAAAAAGAAAAAAAGATGTGTTTACACGGACTGCATATTTTCGGTACACGTTGCCACAAGACGCCGGCAAGCGTACTGCCGGCACACCAATGAATCGCGCTGTTCGAGCCGAGTATATGCGTCCGAGTACATTCAATCGTGGCATTTGTGCACATGCGTTCTGAGCGAGTGCGATTTTTAAGTATTAATAAAATATGAGAAAAAATAGACCGCCATCATGGACACTACAAGGATGATGAGCAACATTGGCTGCGGCGGTCTTAGTGGGTGCGCAGAAAAAAAAACTCCAAATGGATGAAGTTTTGGCAGCACAAGCGAGATTCAATAACCCCTTTTTCGAACGTGTCCGTAAAACAAACTCACCAGAATAGAGAACTCAAATGCGTCACGCCAATACAAAAAATCTCACAAACCTCACCTAACCGCAAAATTGAAACTGATGGACGATTTCCACCGTAAACAAATCCATTGGTGCGATATGCGCCAGAATCTAACTAAGCTTTCTGTACAGAAAAAAAAAACAACATGCGCAAAAGTTTCATGCCGAAATCATGCAGACTGACCTGCAGACTGAACTATCGCGTAAAAACTCCTTCATTCTACACTGAAGCTTGAATTTAACACTATTTACTCTCCGCACGGTTAATGCCATGTTTCGAATGAATTACGATGTAGAAAAATACCTACATACACAGTATTAGAGCTTTGTAAAGTAAACATGAATTTTCATTTAAAATATTTGCCCAAGCATTAAAAAATAAAATTTGGAATAAAATCACGATGACTGACGCCGATATAGCGGGAAAGTGAAATTTAAAATTTTGGATATATATAATCTTCACAATGTAACGAATGATATGGAATGATATTATTTAACACAGCCTCTGGGACGGCTCATGGGCAGCGTACCATGCTACTTATTGTGCTGTGGTCCCCGGGTTCGATTCCCGGCCGACGCAAAACCATAGTGGTAGCTTTCCTTTAAAAAATCGTCCGAGTTTCTGTAGCAGTGTGACGAAGAGAACCTCAAGCAGGCGGATCTTGCTAGTAACGGTGAAGAGAATACGTCATTTTCGCCTCATGTCACTCTTACCCCCAAGCATTGGAATTTAACTAGACCCAGGTAAGGGGGACACCGGTTGCTCGCCGGCGAAGTCGCACTACCGACCCAATAACGCCAAATACACACATACATATTATTTAACATTAAGACTTTGTCAAAGATGTCCTCAGAAGATTGCATTCTCTACAACAATTTAAAAATGGTTGTAAATAATAAAGGCGTTTCTCAGATTTTTGTATAGGCGAAACTAGCATTTTAGATTCAGGGATTTGGAAATGCACATTCTATATGAGTTTTAGCTAAAATGAGAAAATTATAACATGTGAATGAGCAATTCTTGTCAAAGTACTATAACACACACGAGCTGAATGGGAATTCTGAATAAATCTTCATTGTCATTGACACAACAGATGGGATTATGTACACCTACAATACACGAAAGATGTGGAAGACTCTATAGATACAAAGATATCTCAACCAAGGTTCCATTCAAAGAACAAATATCCACCCGGAGCGGTGCATCAACTGATGTCACTGCAGCGCCTCTGACCGGGAGGTCCTAGGTTCGAATCCTGACTGCTCTGATCAGTAGTTCTCCATGGTTTCTCCGATCAACACCAGGCGATTGCCGGAGCAGTACCCTAACAAACGGGCAACGGACCGTGCGCGATCTGTCCTTCCTATTCCTTGTCCTATCCTCTCCCCTTACACACACACTTACACTAACATGCACTACACTACCACATATTCCGAGAGACCGGTTGGGAACTTAGAGCTTGTCCCGGGGGGATCGCTGGTGGGAGAGTCCTGGTAAGGGGAAAACCCCACTAGCCGACGGTAGGTTGGCACCGGATCTCGCCATCAAGCGGGGGAAGATCACCGCCATCTTCCGAGAAAAAAACAGGCACTACACTAACGCGACTAATGACCAAAGCAGTTGACGCGTCCAAAAAAAACGAAAAAATCAATCAAACAAACATCCAACATCGCGTAGAATTAGTGCAGAACATATGAGCTTCATAAAATATCCAATGGTTTACGAAAGGTGAGCCGCACGTGTGTCCGCACTTTATTGAAGCACAATGCATACATACGCATATATATACACACACGTTAGCAAACAGTTTGTGACATAACGTGTGTGGTGTTTGAAGAAAGTTAGAAGCAAAGAACTTTATTAAGTTTGCTTTATAAATCGCTGAGAAACTGCGACTCATTGTGACTCCGTTTCAGTAGATGAGCGATGTACGAACATAATGTTCCAGGCACTTCAAAAACAAAATCGTATGTATTACAAACTTCAGAGTATAAACTGTCGAAGTTTTTGCGATTGCCATGCAATTGAGTATATTTTGATTAGAATCCTGAGTAGTACACAGATGTGTCGTGCCACCCGGTGTAGGCACCATAATTGGTAGCTCTGGCTATCTGTCTAACTGACAGGCGGGGTGGCGCGATTGGCTGCAGCAGATTCAAGAACAGAGTTTGAAATACACGTAAGGAATTGTAGTTTGTGCCGTGTATCTGTGGCATCTAAGGCAAAGGCAAACTGCAGACTTAACAAGGATGCACCGGAACTGGGCACCTTTCCGGCACTGCTTTTAGTGAGTTGCCTCTGCGATAATACAAAATTAAACGTCCCGGTTCTGGAAAGTTAACGTGTGCATCTCTACAAGTTGCCCATAATGTCAACCTCATAAATATTCATATATAATTACGCAGGAAAACCAAGAACAAATATTCTTTTGTTTATTTACGTGCATCTCGTTCAAAAGGGCCACTAGTAAGAAACAGAAGTTCTGATCAACCTTCTGGGAGAGAACACCCGATGTATCGGTGGGCACTGTCTTCTGATTCCTTTTTTCCATCTAGGGTGGTTGCCCAGCGACATACATATGTCGCGAAAGCCTCTCCCTTAATGTCTAATTAGTAAATTCATAAGATTATAAATTGATATTTGAATTCTTCCGGCGAGAAACTGATCTTGCAATGTGCGAAATCTGAACCATAAACAGGGTTACAATCGGAGGGGAAGAAGCCATTTCTATTAAAAAAAAACAAAGTCAGTAATAAAAGTATAGGTACTACAAAGAAAAATTAATTGCAACAATTCTTCCAGCTTCTTTCACACACTTGGTAAACTACGTAAATTATCCAATACAACGGATATTACAGTGATTAATCACATTAAATAGTATGTAAGGATAATTTTAATCACAGATGAGAAATGCCATTAAAAATGCTACAATGCATACGTGTTTATTCGAATGCATACATTCTTGTATGTAGTACATATTTCGGGGAAACTACATGTATCATCTGTGAGTAATTCGCTACTAAATACGATTGAATGTAAACAAAACCTACAAATAACTGTTGGCCAGAAGCAAATATGATAAAACAAACAAACAAACAAAAAAACAAACGAGGCGAGGAAGCTCCACAACATTAAATTTGCTTTGAACAGTCCGACGCCGCAGCAAATCACGAATGAGTGACAGTGTTCCACTCGAGTGACAGAAATGTCAACATTGGTACAGTATTTGCCAAATGCAGAAGCTATAAATACATGGAGTTTCGTGGATTTTTATTTACATTTTACGTGCAGACGTGAAAAATGTAAAAGAGAAAGTTCATTGAATTTCTTAATTACCGTGGCTAACTCTACAGAGAACCAAATACACGCTTTTTCGCACATTTCATTAATTTATTCTATTATTGGAACATTTGGTATTTGTAAAATTTTCTTTTCGGCTCCGATGTACATTCCGTTCTCTTAAAATATTCAAAAATAATATAAACCAAATACTCCAACAAGCTTTCCCATCAAAGCGACACAGTTCTTATATTTGGCTATCTATAAAATACCCAGTAAACTTGTTTTGTAGCAAAGATAATGCATTCCTTCTGTGGCCCATGAATGAAAAACAAAAGCATAAAATTAAACGGCACTTAATCTCAGGCAGTATAGTCGCGTTCAGACGTATTTCGAAACTTGGTAGTGATCACGTTTTAAAGTCTACTGGACGTGAAAATTGGGCAGTCGTTAATTAGCTAAATGAACTGATCCAGAAAACGGGAATCAAACAAAGAAATCTGAAGGCTCTGCCCGGAATTTTATGTACTACTACAATCCTTTTAATAGTAGTTAATCTGAGGAAACGTCGGATGTCATTGCCGCATCTACACAAGATAGCATCCATTTTCCATTTTCTCACAATTTCTAGACGAATGCTGAGTTCATATCATCTGAATCTCAAGGCTTTCACCTATTCACAACGCCTCATATCTATCCTCCCAGTTGTACAACGCACAAGAATATGTTTCACTTACTATCGCTGCATGACATCCGGTCACTTTTACATACACGTAATCGTCTTTTGGGATTTTTAAGACTAATAAGACTAAAGGGTACACAACTAAAGAACTCGTCAGTGAAGTTGCGACCGTTATCTTTAGTGATCTCGTTTCACCTTCCCCCATACTTACACTCCTCCCATACGCCACATAAAAATGCACACCACGCAAGTAAAATGCACACCAAAACGCCACAATAAAATCATTAAGTTCATGTCAAAATTTTGGTCGTTTTTGTGCCATAGAGCGTGCAATATTTGTAATTAAAAAAATTACAAAATCATGATTTTCTTAAAAACGGCTCCAAATTTTTTCTTTAAATGTTTGATAGGGTTAGTGCCCAACCTGGCCAGAGAATGGAGGAAAACCTTAAAGCCAGTCCACGTCAAGGAAACTAGAAAAAATTGCTACGAGAAAGTCTGTGCCATTCTGAATACGCACCTCTAGTTTAAGTCTATGAAAACGAAATGTGTCTCCATTCCGTGAGCTAATCGTTTGTCTAGGGCGAAGTTTCCCAACCTTTTTCTCGAATCAACTACTTAAAGCAGTTGTTTGAATCATCGGCCAACTTGCCTCTTTTTTTACAATATACAGAACAGAACAGAACATAGTAACACAAAGAATTGTACATAAATGACTTACGTATATCTCTATTATAGACCAAATGTTACGAAATGCTTTAGTCTCTCGAAAAAGTCTATGTTGGACGTTTTTTAAGAACTGGCCATTAAACTTCTGCAGTCCGTATTGCAGATAACATTTTCTTGCGCAATTGAGTGACGTGAATACGTAGTAAAACTTTCTCGAATTTGATTAATGATTCGAACGATGAATATGAAAGAAGAGCAAATTTCTGTTTATTATTAGATGTTTTGTAACTTTTTATCAGAAAACAATTAATTATAAGCACCAATAATATTCTTTGTAAACAATGAAATCTTGTTTATGTCGATCAGTCACCGGTTCATAACGGGTTATTGACTCCCCAGTCCACCCTTTTAATTACATTTAAAATTTGATCGTTCCCGAGGAGGTAGATAAAGACCAATTTGGGAACCCCTAGACTTGGGACTATCGGTAAACGACAATATTGTCCATGCAAGTCCTGCTAGCCCGAAATTCTTTTTCTACTTCGCTAAACTCTGTCTCTACTAGAATTATCTTAATGTTTTTGGATATATTCTTGCTATTGATTAGGTGACCCTCTCCTCTCCCCCTATTATACGAGGTGTCTATCCTTGTAAATATTGCTTATAAATGTTGGTTTTCATTGTTCAGGGACATTTTGGCCATTCAAAAATAGGTTAAATTTATAAGTCAGGATTGTATGCGTTAGGGAAGTACACAATTTGTATTGTTGCATGGGTGCACGTGATAAGGTCCCCGGAAAGTGTATAATGTGTGATGAATGTGAAGTGTGGCATATAGAATACGCATTTCGAAATTTCTAACTCATTCCCGAAACTCTAACTCGTACCGTAACAATCCATTTCCCGGCCTTGTAATGTAAATAAATACTTGTTCTACAAAATATTTTACCATGATTGAAAGTGAGGATGCACGAGCAATAAACAACTTCTCGTGTAAATAATTCATTGAAAAGTAGTCGACTCAAGAAAAAGGTTGGGAATCCTTAACCTGGACATACGATTTGCTCAAGGGATTATTACCATAACTATGGGTGATAATTTATTATACACTGCTCAAGTGTACAGTGGAAAATATATCAGACCAATTCTATATGAAAGTGTTCCATACTTTTATTTCCTGAACGAACAAGAACCTATAGAAAAATATTTTGAAAAATGAAAAATTCTTTAAAATGATAATTTTTAACATAACTATACCTTCATTAATTAAAATTAAAACTTACCAGCATCCAGTCGCGTAGACAGGATATGCCTCTACAGATCATTAGGTTCTTCCTATCACTATGGTTTTCTAAGTGAAACTGACCGAGTTTCTCATAAGGAATTTTCAAGATAAGCCACTAATCTCCTGAGATGAATGTTATTACATCATAATATTGTCCCAACAGAGAACAATGTATGTAAGCAGTGTTATCAAGAAATGAGGTTCTTTGAAAATGTAGGTACCTCTATTATTTTGAGGACGAGATTTCTTAAGAGCGTGGGAATAACCATTGGGGTTGACATCGAATATTACATTTCCCACAGCCTTTGTATTAAAACTAATATTAAACGCGTAATGCACGGTTTTACTATATTTACCAAATATAAAATGAATTTTCGTAAATCTTACTAAAAAACGAGACATCAAACCATTTCAGATAGCGTTCCGGTTAACAAATATGCCGCTTTAAGTTTCGTTTTTTTAATAAAAAAAAAGGTTCGGTTATATTTCTGGATTCGGTTTTGAAACGGTTTTCGTATATTCTTATTCAATACGTTAGAATTGATACATAGAACTTCGTTATGTACATGTTTTGACAATATATAACTCCGATGATAATAATAACAACAATAAGAGTAATAATAATAATAATAATAATAATGATAATAATAATAATAATAATAATAATAATAATAATACGACCAAGTAAAAATGTAAAACCGAAGGTAGAAAGTGCTAAAAGTGAATTTGAATAATCTGTGTGAAGGGCACAAAACAAAGATGAAATGTGTAAGAAAAGACAGAACAAAGTAGAGACAACCATTTACGTCATAACTCAAACATCCATGACTGCTTAGAATGTCAACCTCTGCTGTACCTTAGAATGTCTGTGTAACTCTGCTGTACCTTACATAATGGTTATTACTAGTATTACTCACCTGACAAAACGACACACTTTCGGTCAGTGCAATTTCTTGGCTTGTTTCTTACGAGCTGTCAACCAGTGGACTTCGAACAAACTCACAGCATTAGAAAAAATTTCTACTGGTTCGAGACTCAACAAACCTTGATATATAATTTGACAGATGACTTGGAATTTGATATCAAAATTCAATTTACCTCTCGCAAAAAATCAGTCAAGTAGAGTAGAACCAATACAAGGAAATGCAGATTCTAAAACAGTCAACAGTCAGTTTAAAAAATGTATAGTCGTTCTTCAAGTCACACTTCATGAACTTGCTATTCCACTGCTACAATTAAAAATAGAGTTCGATGCGGCAACTCTGAATGCAATTGGCGGGTGACCATCTATGGTCGCGGTGTGATCTAGGAAGATGGCTTTCTGAACCGTTTTGCCCTGTGGGCAGCGAGCAAGTGGGCCAAGCCCACTGGAGCTCATAAAGAGCCTGGAATTTGTAAACATCCCGCACATGAACAACCATACATACTTCAACCCTTTCCCGAAAGGAGGTTAGACACAGTGCAGTGCTTTCTTCGTACGGGTCAAAGAGCCTCATTGATGAAAAAATGAGAGAGTATTTGTGCTTGCTTCGACTTCCCCGGTCGTTTCACCAAATGTTCACGTGGATTTGATTGGGCAAATATTCTTTAGAGTAATTTGTTTTATCAGGCGAGGAAAAATAATAAACAGGGTACAATGCAGCAATTAAGGTTTTATAATTTTACCAGTTTACCTTTAAAGAATGAAGATTAGGTGCTTCAATATATCAACAAATTTGCATAATAATAATAATAATAATAATAATAATAAGAAGAAGAAGAAGAAGAAGGAGAAGAACAAGAAGCAAGTGATGCTAATTTCACACATATTTTTTCGTATTATTTGGAACAACTATGCAATACTATAACATTGCAAAAAGCCTGCAGAAGGGTTTCCAATCAGCAAAATTGTTTTTCCACGCAAGGTTCCCACCCAGACTCTTAAGGCTAAATGTACCGAAAAATACTTGTAGGAAAATTCAATAGATCGCAGCAATATCACTGGGAATTTACTTGACCGATAACGTCTGAACATATGATCCGTTTTTCGATCTGTAAACGGCATCGGACGCCTTTTTCAAATAGAATTTACGCTACGAAGCCATTTTTTCGAAAAAGATTTCCAAAGAAATATTTTTAATTTTTCTCATAGTTCCGGGATGACATTAAAAAATGTGGGCTTATAGCGCGATGACGACGTGCTTCCTGAAGCCAACGCCGTGTCAATCATGCAAATCGGATGAATAGGAGTGTCGTAAAATGAAATTCGGGAAAACACCTCACCCCCTTCCCCCTTCCATGCCGTTATGTCCTCCAACTGTTGTAGGCTCTCCCTCCACGGGGCAGCACAGCCAGCTCCGGCGGCCTGCGGTGCGGGAGGCCGAACTTCCTGGCACGCGAGCCGGGCAGTCGGTTGTGCTTTCGACCCTTTGCATCTCAATATATTTTTTTCCCACAAAAAAATATGGTGATGCTGAAACAGGCAAACGGTCTCGTATCATCTGTAGTAGTAGTATAAAACTATTTATCTTGTTCCCATATTCCCGTTTTCCTTTGAATACCATCATAATATTGTTTCAGGCATTACTCAAAATATCGATTCCGATTTGGAAACCGTTTTCAAAAAGAAAATTGAACTAATAGTGTAAATATCACCAATATTCCATCTCCTCACATCTTACTTTCTTTACATCTTATTTTAGATATGTTTCACTTCTAAGATCTTCCGTTATCGTTCCACTACCGGAAAGAATGAGCAGAGATTACGCACGAGCTCCATTATTCTACTGCTCGATTTTTGATCTCAAAACGGCGTTTGTCTCCTTGATAGAATTCACCTGGTGAATCTGTTTTCCCATGTAAAATAGCCGAAATTAATTTTGAAACAGTTTTCGTACTTTCGGACACATTTGAAACGTGGCAAAATAGCGCGCTGGCGAGATGCCTCCAGAACCGAACGCCATATCATACACTGAAATCTGATAAATAGACTTCTATAGTCAAACGTAGAAAACAAAAGACCGGACCATGCGGACCGGACCGGACCACGCGAACGTGCAACCCACGGGGGATCAGTCATATTTATCGTGCACGTGACTTTTATGGTGGGGATCAGCATTTTCATGCTGAATCCGTTTCTACACTCAGGGTTCTTAGCCCTGAAGGATGAGATGAAATGATAATGATGATGATGGATGAAATGGACAATCACAAACGTACAGAGACACACACAAACACAACCATGCCAAAGACGGGACTTGAATCCGCGATCCTTCAGTCCAAGACTACCACGGCCTCAGCGATCTCGGCTACCCGGATCGGCAACACTCATGTGTATTAATTTTTCAAATATTTTACTTAAAATGGGTAAAAGACTTATGGGACGGTAATTACTAATGGTTGGTAAAGACTAAGAGAACTGTGTAGTTGCAGGATGCTTTGAAGGTTTCAGAAGTGCTACTACCGGGTGATCAGTATAAAACGCAACCCACAGCAGGCAGAGCGAAATGTACTGGCAACCATGTCTGAGCGGGTCGGATAGCGGCTGGTGGTTTCAAGCAGGTAAACGGACGGGAAGTACGCTTAATCCCCTTTCCCACTAACGCCACCCTGAGGAGAAGAGCAGGTGACCGCAGTTTCCATGAATTCGATGAGAAGGGTACGCGCCTGCTTGTTTGCCGTCGAAAGAAAATTGAATTGTCAAGAACGACGATTCCTTCGTATATTGTTCAAAAGTGAAATAAACTTGCCATCTAAAATACATATTGAGGTCAATTTATTAGTAAATTTTGCTTGTTTTAGTTTCCAAACAAGATACATACGCTCCAGAACATATGCTCCAGAACTATATGTTTTATACTTTTTTCTGTTTTAAATAAATATTAACAAATTATAAATTCAAATTCGCAGAACAAATGTTTGTTATTATTATCGTTATTATTAAATAAGGTTATTTTGAAAATAATAAACTAATTAAAATATAATAAAAATTAATTTCTCAGTTTATTCTGATACGTATCCGCGTTTACGGTTTCTTTCAAAAACAACAAACCAATTAATCTGTGTCGATAAATGGCACACCATACTCCAATATTTTTTTAATGCAATGGATCAAACACACCTGTCTCACGATAGCACCTCACTAACCGAAATATGGTACTTGTTCAGAATAGACTCAGATGAAAATTTTTCTCTGAAAGCTGCCCAACACTCTTTGAAAGATTGCGTTCGGAAATACTCCACCACAAAACTGCGTTGCTTTACGCTGAGGCGCATCGTAAGTTAACTGTGAAAGAAGGAATCTGCGAATGAAGACGCGGGCTGTTTTGTTTTGAGCAGGTATGACCCCCACCACAGGAAGGGGGTGAGTTAAATGAAGGGGGGGTGAATGGAGTGTCGCTGACATGCAGTCGAAGGAGCTGTTTCAGAAGCAGTGTTGCAAAACGTTCACTTTTCTCTGAGTGCCTTGAACAGCAGGATTGCGTTTTATACTGATCACTCGGTACTATTGACATTTTCCACATTATGGGAACAAAGAGAAGCTTAGCGATAGGCTAGATTGAAATTAAAAATTCAACCGCCCTGCGAGGCAACTTTTTGACAACCAACGGTGGAATTTTATCGATTCCGCGGGAGTTATTTGCACTGGGTTTCTTTGTTAATTGGATTATCTCTGTTGCTGATATGAAATCTATTGGAACTGGAGCTTTGATAATAGGAAGAAGAGCACAATCGTGAATCCGTTGGTAGTTTTCTGATAACGAGTATTCTATCTGCTGAAGATGAGGAAATGGAAAATGATAACTGCCGAGTTTGCGGAGCAAGAAAAGAGTCAATAGACCACATAATATATGAACCTCGTCTATCAAAGCAATACCGTAATTGGAAGGTCCCAAATTATCGGTAGAAATTTGAAGATGTACTATAAATGTGACAACTCTATTGAGGCAGAAAAAATACCACAGACCGAGAATGGCAAAGTTTACTTGATAGACACTGCTGTACCATAGTATAAGTATTTAGGCATATTAATAGCAATTTAGGTATAATAATAATAATAATAATAATAATAATAATAATAATAATAATAATAACAAAATCGTCTACATCGACTAATGAAAAGACATCTCACAGGAAGAAAACCTTGTAAAAGCCATAAATACAATCTCTATTCTTACGAACAGCTTCGGTGTTATTAAATGGTCCTCAACTGACCTCCACAATCTTCAGACTTATTCGTACCACAATGACAAAATATCAAAAGCATCACCCACAATATTGTATAGAGGTCTATGCTGCCGAGAAGCCTGGGAGGGACAGGCATAATTGACATCCAAGGACTACGCTCAAAACAAATCACTTCACTCAGAGAATACTTCTTCAATAAATTAAAACACAAAGCAATTGCGTTAGCAGACAAAAGTCTTACCACTCTACATCCGAACCAGGACTATTTTCAAGAAAGTATCTTCCAAACAAAAGAACAAAAGCAAGACCAGTGGTCAGAAAAATGAATTCATGGTAAAATCTATCACGCCCTTCACGATCCATGCACAGACTTCTCAGCCTCTGTAAAACGGCTAGCACATGGAGATTTATATGCTGAAACTAAGAGATTCATGCTATCCATTCAAGATGAAGTTATTCCCATCCGCAACAACAGAAAACAAGTTCAAAAAGATCCCGAGATCCAATCTGATAAATGCCGCAGATGTAACGGGTGGACGGAAAATATAGATCACATCATTTTAGGATGTACAATCCTTGCAAAGACATATTACACAAAGTGCCATAACCAAATCGCTTCCATTATACACCAGGAAATTGTAACCAACCATAAATTTAGAGATCATCGTGCCCCCTTACTACACAAACAAACCTGAACCTGTGATGGAAAAGGAAAAAGTGAGAATTTATTTCGATCGCATAATTTTGACGCAAAAGACTGAAGAACATAACAGGCCAGATATTGTGATAGCTCTCAAGGTGCCAAAAATTACTTTTCTCATTGATGTTAAAGTCCCTTCCTACAGGAACATGCAAAACGCATTCTCGAAAAAAATAAGGAAGTACAGCGATCTAGCATATCAAATCATAGATCAATGGAAACAGGACCAAGGACCAAATATCCATTCTCCCAATAATTATATTCAGTAATGGCCTTATTGAAAAACACGCCAAAGAAAACCTTCAAAAGCTTGATATCCCTCCAAAGCTTTTAAAATTAATGCAGAAGTCTGTCATCTTAAATACTTGCCCGCATTGTCCGGAACTTTTTAAATTCAGATTCTTAAATAAATAGCAAATAACAAACTTGGTGAAAGCCCGTTGTTATTTGAGAACCAGGTCTTTCTGTGAACCAGCAATGTGTAAACATAAATAATAATAATAATAATAATAATAATAATAATAATAATAATAATAATAATAATAATAATAATAATAATAATATTTCTCTCTAGGGACAATAGCAGACGTACAAAATTATGACTACCACGAAAACCTAAAAAGAAGGCGAAAACATGGACTGAAAAAAAGGAATAAGAAACACCGAGAAAATATGAAAAATATTGGGAATAAAGATTAAAGAAAACGTGCATTCAGTTGAAACAAAATTAGTTCACATAAATTCAAAGGGGTTCAAATAAAGTAGTAACCTCGTTATGAGAAACATGTGCAGACATTGCGTTTTGCATCGTAAGTCGTTACCCAAGCTTATCTTACATTTTTACTCGACTTAACGTGTAATGTAAAGTTTTTTTCGTTGTCTACATTAACGTCCTTTTCAGACATCACAAATTAGGAGGTCTACGTAAAAAGCGCGTATATCTGTATGCGCCAGTTTTAGGGAGATAATTTTTTTTGAATTCTTGATGAGTTTCTTTAGGAGTCTAGAATTTTATAACTATCTCTTGGAATTTGAATTAACAGTGATAAGAACGTCGGGCACTGTTCACATGTTGTTGATGATGTTAGGATACTTTGTAGTTTGGTAAGCCACTATTCATTTATTAATTATCTTTTAAGCATTCCCATAGTATTTTTAACATTCAATATGAGAAGCGAATCAAATTGAAGTAACAGTTTAAGTGATGATATACGTATTGTTAGAAAGAGTCAAATTGTAAATACTGCACATCTCACTCTGTTCCTGCTAGTCTGAACACGTTCTCACGGAACACGTACGAGTAGGGTTGTGGGAGTAAAGTAGCAATGTCCATATAAAAGGCAGGACACTCGACAAGCCCCCCCCAAAAAACGCATCTAAACATTTATTTTTACAAAAATTTAATTTAGACTAATATCAGCTCTATTTCTTTCTTCCCTCCATTTGCGATTCAAGTGAAAAGATTCGTGTTCACAAAATGCAGGTGAAGATGATCTGAGCGTCACTTTCTTTATTTTAGTGGCTAGATAGACACACTATCATATGTGCGTGTGTCAGCGTTCAGAAAAAGGATATGTATGTTTTCTATTCTAAATTAAATAATAAACGACACAACGTAGCAAGTGTCCGTCATGTGATAAAGTAAATGACAACAAATGTTAAACATTTAGTAAAAGGAGGACATTTAAACTACAAAGGAAAACAAGAAGACAATTGACATCAATGGAGGACTGTCCTCCCAAATGTAGGACGGTTGACAACCCTACGTACGAGTGCATTAGCATTTATAAGTGCTTGATAGAGAGCGCACGCCTAAAGGCCGCTTCACAATAATTGTTCGCGAGTAGGAAGGGCAACGCGAACGGGAACGTAAAGGAAGTTTAAAGATTGACATTCCGTACAGGCGTTCACAACAGTAAGGGAACGAGAACGGGAAGGATATACAAAACGTATCTTGGTCCAGGAAGGCGCAGACTCGACCAATCTCTGGATCAATGAAAGTACAGCAAATGGGGGCGAAATTTTCCAGCTGATCGAACAGACGACACTGGACTGAAGCTGTGAGCACAGAGCGTTATTGAGGTTAGAGCTTAGATTTGCGAATAGTAGATATACAACAGTACAAAAGCAATGGTATTGAACAAAAACAGAACAATTCCAAAGCTAAGGTGACCATATTTTGAAATCATAAAAACGGGACATTTTAGTTTTTGTTCCAACGATAAAAGAGCAAAAGAGGACTTTAAACACTCATTTATCACAAATATTTAGGTTTGGAAATTAATAATAAATAAATGAATAAATACATAAATATGTATAACATTCATGAGGTAGAAGCATTTAATTCATGTCCACTGGAGAATTAATTTGCACTTTCATTCATTGAGTAGGTCAGTATTTCGCAATTAAGATTTCATATTAAGTCGCACAGAAACTCTCAGGAGCAGAAGGATCGTATTACTGAATTTCTCCATCATCTCCATCTTCTATATCATTATATAGTTAGCGATAAAGCATATACAAGTTGAAATGACGCCATTACTGTATTTTCTCTTCCTAGAAACAACGACAGACTCTCTAAATACTCTTGTTACGTGGCACATGAGCACAATATCTTTTCACAATCAATTTTTATAAACAAATCCGAAGCAAACAGAATATATTATGATACATTTAATATTGCTGACGACATTTTATCCTGAAAAGTGATTGGCAAAAAAAGGAGATATTCCCGTCTCCCGTCCCGCTTTCTTGTCAAAAACACCGGACAGGGACTCAAAATCAGGCACAGTCCCGGCCTACTCTCGTCACCCTACTCAAATCACAAACTACGTAGATGAGATAATAATAATTCAATTGGCCGTGATGCCAGCCAGATCGATTGGGGAATATCAATTTTAGAGAAACTCGGCTGAACGGTTTAGCCGCCAGCGTTGTTCACAGACAGACGGACGTTTTGCCTCATTCGATTTTTCGGTATCAAGGATCCACAATATATGGTTTCTGGCTACACCACGTGTTAGAGAATTTGTTTCTAAATTTAGCAACTCGATTTACCCACTTTTTCGATACCAGGGCCCTGTAACAAGAGTTTTTCAGTTGAAAATGCGCCCTTTTTTTACGCAGCTTTACATAACTTTCTCTCTACTACGTAAGGGGTAGCGAGAAAGGAAAAAGATAGGCTCAACTTTGTGAATAGTACGATTATAACAAAATATCAACACAATTCACTAATAAGATACACAAAGGATAGACGTCTTCCGTTTGAACCCTATAACTTGATGAGAGAAAAAGTAAACGGAGTTACGAACCACGCTGAATTTGAAAAGCACTACAATTTCCAGGGCACGAATTCATGTAAGCCAATTACATGTTTATTTGGAGTCTGATGGATGAATAATTTTAGGAATGCGACTTACGAAAAACTGAACGGTAAATCACATGCAAATTCATAAAATATTTTAGAAATGCGAAGAGTTAAAAAAATCACAATGACTATTTGGCTATTCACTTCTCTTGGGACGTTAAACAGCGAATACGAAAAAGAGTACGCGTACAAGTTACCAGTACGTAATCGTAGGACTGATATGAACAGATTCAAACTGAAGCTTACTTCATTAGGCACTTTCATTTGATGAAAGTGAAAACATGGTCGTTCAAAGTAACGCGATTTATTTGTTCGGCATAATTTCATGAGGGCATTTCAACGGAAATAAACAATACACCATGTGTCAAGTCACATGTGTCTTGTGTATGAAAGAGAATTTTCACAGAAACGTCACATACTACCAAGTTGGATAAGTCGCCGAAACAATCAAAACGAAAGAAAACTATTATTCTTAAATGAATGTATACACATTGCTTCAGTTTTGAGTTAAATGTCGTATCTGCTTCTCCAATGGTTCTTCGATCTACGAAAATGTCGCCATTGTTATGAAAACAATTCAGGTATTTCAGATCATATGATTTTACCTCATATTTTGTTAGTTTTATTCTAAAACCCACAAACGTAACAGGCATACGTTTTCTCAACGAATTAATAGATAATACGAATGCTAAAGTAATTACTATATAAATCTACGGGTTTCTTCTACATATCTATTTTAGGGCCGGTTTCACCAACAGCCGAGTAAAGTGAAGAGTAGTTACTCGAGAGTAAGCATTACTCCACGATAGTTACTCTCGAGTAAAATATAAGCGTTTCACCACGCTTCTGAAGGGTTATGTTACTCTAGAGTACATACTCCCCAATTTACTCCGCGTACCTGCTGAACACGCAATTTTTCATACACAGTAGAGAGTGATTCAAGAGGCCGTGAACGAGAGTAACACTGTGAACCATTGCGGACCAACAAATAACCTCTGGTTATTTCCTTACATTTCAGATTTGGAAGTTCTTTGCGTCGTCTTGCTCTTAGTTTTGTGTGGTTATTTGAGATAGCGTAGCACATTTCTTAGTTTTTGTATCTTTATTTCTTAATATTACTTAGTCTAGGTTTTTGAATGTATATTATTACCAACTAGGACGAAAATGTCTAGTTTTTCAAATGTTGTTAACCTCGCGCTTTTAAAAGAAATATTTGTTTTATTTTTTAACTTTTATTGATCTTTCAACTATTAGTTATAGTTAAAACGTTGGGAAGGGATTCCGGAACTCAAGAAAACGTACGCAGATGATCTCCCCCATACGTTCTCTTATTATTATTACCGTTTATTACTGTTTTTGATTAAATAAATAAGTACTTATTGTTCTTATTTTTCCTTTTCTTGTCATATATTTACTTTATTTCGAATCCACATCGGTGAAAAATATATTTACAAAGTCCTCCACAGTTCATAATGTACCCGATGAGTTTTACTTCACAAATAAAATACGTACTTGCACGATTTAAATGATTTTTAATAGAATATCCTATTTTGATTTTGATTCTGGACTGATTGCCTGTAAATGGGTACCTACAATTCAGAAATAATAGTTTATGAAATAATTCTACTACTTGAATATATTTTTTATATTTATTTTTTAGTATGCAAATTATTTCGCTTCAATTCTTCAAAATAGAAGAGCTGATAATTTGGTCAAACATAACCTCGTCACAAAATCTCGATCATCATAATTGGGAAACCAATCCATTCTCTCCTACACCTATCTTTGTCTTCGCATTACAGGATAATATTCCGAATCATCGCCGGAATCATCTTCAAATACCATCATTCGCAATCGTCGGGCCATAACAACACGTCGCAGGTACACGCACGTTGAAAACTAAGCTTACTCCGCATTTTACTCGACGGATCTTCGCCGTGTAAAGTTACTCTCGAATTTACTCTCGTGTATGCGATTTACACTCGAGTAAAGTGTTGGTGAAACGCTCCCAGAAGATACTCTCGTGTAAACGTGATTTACTCCAGAGTAAACTCTTACTCCTCGTTTGGTGAAACCGGCCCTTAATCTGTAGTTGCAACATATTTCAATCGATAATTCGATTTTCATGAACTTTTCTCTTGTGAGACATAGTAACCTTCCAGATTTGGAAATGATATTTGTGGAGAAGCGGAATGTGCGAGGAATGCTGGAGATGGTCGGAGAGGGGCCGGGCGAGGCAGAGCGAGGCTGGGTAGGCAGCTTCAGGACAGACGGTGAGAGCGAGCAACCGGGGCAGAGCGTCATAGGGAGGGTGATGTGTGGCGGACTTCATTTATTATTTACTTACCTCCACTTTACACTACAGTCATAATTTCTTTACGGTCCGGTCTAATATGTGATTGTAAAAATTGGCAACACTGCTTTACTACAGCTAGTAAGAAGGGAAAAGAACGGCTACACAACTGTCCTTTTGTGTATATTCTTCCCCTCTCCTGCAACTTCTGTTATTTCAGTGGGAAAGACAAAAAGGTTGGAAGTTTGATACAATATTTTCTTACAATGTGAATTACATTAGATCATAAGATTGGTAAAGAAAACAGAAGACAAGCAGGAAATGTTATTATCTAAGAAAACCTTAAATAAAACATAACATCAAAATTAACGTTCAAATTCTCCTGCAGAGGGTGAGGGAAATGAACAATGAATATTAGACCTAGTTTCTATTTTGGAGGATTTCTTTAGAGTTCATTAAAAAAATGCTTTCTTGGTTCACGAATTAGATGAAATATCCCCGTCTCTCCAGGCGTGTTCAAAATTTTTCCCACACACGTTCGTTGTATAAGTCCGTCGAGAAGATGCGAAACCTGCTATCTCACATATATGACGATATGAGAGACGCAAACACTACAAAGCCTTATCACAAATCCACCTGTGAACCATTTCGCCAAGTGTTCTGGATTTTTTTAAGTGCATGTGCAACGCGTATTTTAATTTCAGAGGCCATAACCGATGTCTAGTCGGGGTACTCAAGGTTTTATATTGAATTTGAATCCCACACTTTTCAAGTTTAATAACTGTGGTAGTATTCCAATTACTCTCCCGTTAATGAATACCTATATATTTCGAAACATATTTATTATTATTATTATTATTATTATTATTATTATTATTATTATTATTATTATTATTATTATTATTATTATTATTATTATTATTATTATTATTATACGATTTTGCTCATAATTTTTTTTATTAATTTTGCTCATAATTTTTTGTTTTTCTGAATTTTAAATTATCTTGTTACAGCTGGTAAAACGATTTCCATTCTGTACGATGTAACTCGTTAAGTTAGGTAATATTCAATTTTTGCATGATATCATACGTAGTTCGCAATATGAATTGCAAAAGCATAATAGGCGACGAGTTTGCTGCTGTAATACTTTATTGTATAAGTAAATACTTCGAAAACAACTTTAGAGGACGACTTTGGCGACGACATTAGAGGAGCCAGTTACACTCGGTATTTTTGTATAAAAACATTATAAACTTATAAAAGAACATAATTAATTTTGGAAACGAACGTCAAAAGTAGTTTTGCTGTTGGCAACGTAAGATGTTGGTATCATGTCACGCAGAGAGTACGGGCAGAGAGCACAGGCGGTGAGGACGGGCAGTGCCCTGAGGGCAAGCAGCACTGTGGGCGGGGACGGCGGACAGGGAGGGCGGGCGAGGACAACGGAGGTGGGAGGACGATGGGGTTGGGTAGGGAAGGCGGGCTGTGCCATAAAATGCCCTTTTATGAACGATTTCTTGCAATGGAAACGGTCGTTTATAATACTGGCTAACAAAATACGTACTTTCTATTGGAATATCTTACCATTAGTGCACTCACTAAAAAAATCATGTAGGAACATTTTAGAATATCGAAAAATAATTTTTAAATTTCCACTCGTTCCCTGACTACGTATACAAAGATAAAAAATCTTCTTAACAAACACTTCCCAAATGGCACGTCAAAGCTTGTAACCACCAGATATTAAACTCTATTTGCATATAACGTCTTTTAAAGAGTGTCGGAGAAACTAAAATAACTTCACCGCACTCTATAAATAGTAATAACTGGGAGTAATGTACAGGAGGTGCTTTCATCTCGTAAAACTGAAGGACTCCTTGGACCGGACCCATCCCACTTCCATCCCACCGCCACTCGTCTTACGTCCCTCCTGGCACCATCACGATACCGCATCCACCAAGGGTAGATTAATTCATAAGCAGTGCTTAGGAACCCTTTCCCCCGGCTAGACAGGAGCCCCTAATAAATTTTAAACAAGATTTTATAATGGTTCGTTAATACATAAAAATAGTTTAATATAAAGTTTTTAATTGGCAAATGTTGTATTTTTTAATATTATTTTTAACACATTTGCTCAATATTTCATCATTATAAGGCGGCAACATAGTTTAATTATGCTTAGGGGCTCTTTATGATATTAAAATCTGACCTTACCTCCCACCAACTCGCAGCTCCTTATTAAAACGATTGTGATTTCATTGATAACTTACATTTATTCCTCCTAAAGAAATTGTAGACAGAATATGTATATTTAATTTGTTTGTGAGAGAGACTTGTGTTTGCAAAATCTCAAAACATTATAGTGCGGTGGAGCCTTACAAAATTGCTTTTCACTCGAGCTTTCCCGCAGTTAACGAGCAGACCGCTAGAGAGTGCTTGTGGAAGAGCGACGCTCGCACAAGAAGAATTTACCGGAAACGAGCCAAGAGCACTCCTACAGCGAAAATAGGAAGCCAAATCGTAAACATTCTACTTGTTCGCCATACAACGTACTTACGTAGAGAAGAAAAAGTATTGTAATGCCGCGAAAGTAACGCATATTTTAGCCAAAAAAACTCGTATTGTGGGGTTCCTGATACAAAAACGTGGATAAATCGTATTCCGATTTATAGGAAAGTTCTTCCTCCAGCACTCAGAAAAGTAAAAGTAATCAGAATCCATGATTTGTGGGTCCTTGTTACAGAAAAATTCAATGATGGCAAAACAACTGCCTGGCTGTGCGACTGTGGTCAACACTAGTGCCTAACTCGTTCGGACAATTTACACAACATTGCAAAACTACAATGTTGATGTTACAGATCTTTTCCTTAAAAACACTCCTAAAAATACATCTTTAAATATGGTCATGTACAGTTATTTTTAAAATACAAGTATTATCACATAATATTTGCTTGCAGGAAACGCAATTTCTATTTTTTTTTCTAAAGAAAAAACAGTTTCAAATTCTTTCCTGATTTCCCCCTCTCGGATAAAGCAAAAGGGCGCTTGAAAACGACACTGATCTTCTTTTCGTTGAACTCTGAATTTTCGAAAAGTAACAAATGACGTGATTATATATGAGCTCTTTTGGCACCCCTAGTATCACCTCTTTGGTACCGGTAGCGGTAGCTCAGTGCATCAACTGATGTCACTGCAGCGCCTCTAACCGGGAGGTTCTAGGTTCGAGTCCTGACGGCGGCAGGATTTTCGACACTAGCTTTTCAGCTAGGTCGAATTCAGTCGCTGTCTGAAGGAGAATTCTAGCGGCCGGCTGCTCTGATCGGTAGTTTTCCATGGTTTCTCCGATCAACACCAGGCGAATACCGGAGCAGTACCCTACCAAATGGGCTACGGACCGCGAGCGATCTGTCCTTCCTCTTCCTTGTCCTATCCTCTCCACATACACACGCACTTACACTAACATGCACTACACTACCACATATTCCCGGAGACCGGTCGGGAGCTTAGAGCTTGTCCCGACTGGGGCGGTGCCCCGTTGGTGGGAGAGTCCTGGTTAGGGGAAACCCCAGTAGCCGACGGTACGTCGGCGCCGGATCTCACCATTCACCGGGGGAAGATACCGCCATCTCCCGAGAAAAAAAACATGCACTACACTAACGGGACTAATGACCGAAGCAGTTGACGTGCCCGGAAAAATGAAAAAAATCAATCAATCAAAACCTCTTTGGTACCACAGACATATCAGTTAGACACAATTCAAATTCTTTCCCAGCGGTTTCCCTCATCGAGCACATTTCCATCACATTCCGAGCGCTGGTTCTTCAAGACGAGTGGGCTCTGACAGGGTTCGTCAAATGAATACAAGCGAGCTAAGAACTGCTCGTTACCCTGCTGTATTCCGATATGAAAGGCAAATGAATAAGAAATGCAAATTGCTCGTACATTGTCAACATTTGGTCTTTAAGTAATTCTCCAATTTAGTTTTAACTCTCTATTAAAGAATTTTTGCAAAACTCAGCAATTCATTCGTACCTACAACAAACTGCAGTCTAATGATAAGATGAGCCAGAATCGACTTCCTTGCTGACCTAAAACTAGACATCTAGACTAGCGAAAACATCAATTTCACTGGATGCTACATGGATAGTCCCTTCTCCTCGGAAAATCCTGATTGTATCATTGATTAAGACAAAAAATGTATCGAGGAATATTGATATTCCCGATTCAATGCTCTCATAACTCTCCTAAAAGAAATATTACTTAAACCTGCATATAGAAGATACGGGTCTTAGCTATGAAGTCAAAATTACAGACAGTCCGCAATAGAGGATACGTAAAATAGAGAAATGCAAGACACATACCGACCAAAGCATCGGATTCACCAAGAGATTAGGTCAGTTTAACTTTAGAATTAAGTTTGTAAAATTATATTACAGAAACCCTGCTTTGCCGCATACGGTAATTGCGGCGCGTGCTATTGTAAGCCCAACTGACAGGGAACTGACGGGAGATGAGAAAGAGGATAAACCATTCTCATGTCAGACTTTGAACTACGATGCGAAGTCGGAGCACCGTCTCTTCATTAATTCTTCCATATATGCATTATTTTTATTGAGTTTATTCATTTATTTATAGGAGAAAACTTAAAAACCATTTATACCATGTAGGTGTGAATAAAAGCTACAATTAGTGCCCGATTCATAGTCGACTTTTAAAGAATACAGAAGGACTTAAGCTATAAGTGACTGCTTTTAATACTTGGTCACCTACAGAGGTCAGTATTTCTCGTGAATGCGGAATGAGTGCCACCGTAGGTGATTGGAAACAAAGCAATGTGTCATTTGCATCAGCTGATTCCTTTCCCCGATGCGCAGGCAGTAGATTTTCGTAAAAAGAGCGTCCAATGTGGCCCGTGCGCTTACGAAAGTGTTGTAATTGTACACTAAAAAGTGCTTCTCCATGTTCTTTTGAAACTTTTCGTCGTACGGATGATGTGGCGCGTATAGAACTCAAAATATTCTGCGAAATCATTGTGATTGTTTTCACTGTCTCACATAAAATTAAGCGCCAGAACCATACAATGAACAAATAAAGTGAACGCCGAATGAGCAACACTTTCGGGATCGGACGACTTTCCTTGCACTTACTGCCTAATCATTTGAGACTAAGGGCTGCTTGTGAATAAGAATCGATCACTGTTGAAACACTCACTTTAAGTGTCCATTATGAATTCGGCCATTAGGGTACAAAAGGAAAATACGTTTGCCTCTACAGATTAAGGGAAAGTGAACAACAATCTGGTCGACGTGGGAGTCACCTACACAGAATGTAATTATTTTAATTACACTGTTAGTATAATTACATTTCAGGAAGATTTGTCTCCAATATTCTAAATCTGCGACGAGACAGGCGCTCGTACTCCATGAATTTCACTTCCCTAGTCAGACCTCTCGCTGGCGTACATGTAAATGCATGTCCCTCAGTGGGCTGAAATTTGCTGACGTGTTCCCGTAAATGCACGTCCCCGCGTCCCCGTCACCGTGACAACCTCCTCCGCCCTCGCGCAGCGCGCAACGCAATCCAGGAGCCCAATCGCGCTGTCGCCATCAGACTGCTCCAGTCATTCAGCCAGTTCCCCTTGAGGGTTGTCACGCCCTCCTCCCATCAACCAGTTGATTCCCTCTCCCCCCCATAACCTTCTGCATTTGAAAGGGAAGTCAAAAGGAAAATGAATTGCATCGTACGCAGAAAGTACAATCGTGACATACACAAGTTTTCGCGGATTCTATGTTTACACGTAGCAGGAGTCTTTAAATGGACTCGCAATGAATAGTGTTTACTTTTACCATTTATCTCATGAAATTTAGCCACATATGGGGAACATTAAACCTGTATGATACATTAATATTTATCGCTGACAAAATGACACTGAATTTCTTCGTTACTGGAGATACAAGTAAAATGCTATTAATGCAAATTAGATATTGTTGTTGGAAATGCGTCGTTGATCATATCTCTGCAAATTCAAGGAAATTTACTTTCAAATAATTTTGATTTGAAATATTCCTAATGCATTGAAACCGCTCCCGAATAACTTAAGAACTTTCATACAGTTTTCTGGTCCTGGCCAGTTTGTGACCCGAGGCAGCGAAAGGCAGCAAACGCCAGAGGAACGGCCGTGGTTGGGAGAAGATAATGAATATTGACACGCCCCTTAATGAATCAATTATAATAGCAAAGAATCGATTTTATCTTGATTTGCGTTTTGACAAAAAGTTGTTTAAACATGTTTCAGTAGAATCGAATAGTTGTAATGCATGAACATCAATGTCTTTTCCAGTTATTTCCATGTGAATGTGATAAATTTCATCACTATAAAAATGAAGTAAACATAATGAAACTAGAATATATTACAATTCAGACAATTAAACGTAATACAGTTCATGTTTTAGGAGCACCCAAAGTTTGTGTTACTCCATACTGAAAAGATGAAGGAAGATTATTCCGACATTACCTGTCGATTTCATATATGGAAAAATATTACTGATTACAAATATATTATTTAAAGACACGATTCGTTTTGACAAGTCTAAAAATGTGTTTCTATAAGAAATTACGTAATCATTTATTTTCTTTATTAAAAACAATCGAAAATGTACACTCTGCTAAACAGTTAAAAACTCACAGTTTAAACATTAATATACGAACAAATATAATTCTTGGCTTCGTGACATTGTAGATGGTAATTGTCACTCAATATTTTAAATAAATAAAACAAATATTACTTACTATATTAAAAAATGAATAATTAGTATGACCTGAGATGATCAAGAACCCAGTTGGCTTTTTATAAAAAAACAAAACAATTATTTCGTAAACGCCTCACCTACACGTTTGATAGCTCTACCTTGTCTTTAGCCTAGTATACATTTTCATTTGTCCTCTTCTTCTTAACCTCTCATGATGTCTAGGAGGTCTAGACGAAATGATCGCTAAATAAATGTTTTCTTTTTTTTAAAGTTGAGTTCTCAATTCACCAGCTCATACAGTCTACTCCATTAATGAATCCTTGATTAGTCAGCAACCACATGGCAAAATGCACAAGAATGAATTTCTTACCGGAAAATTAATCGCCTTGAAACTATTGAACCGTTTTTAAAAAGCTAATTTTAAATAAAAGCGGAGGCTACTCGCGGGAGGCTGTGTGGGGGCGCGGGCGGGGCAGCGGGGATTGGCATGGCGTCCGCCGCGGCGCCGCGCTGCGCGACGGGAGCGCCCTTTGAAAGTGTAATGAACCGCGCCGGGCTGCTGCTGCCCCGCCCCGCGCCCCACCGCGCCCCACCGCGCCCCACCGCGCCCCACCCGCCGCGCCGCGTCGGGCCGTCCCGCTCCCGTCGCGCGCCCGCACGGTTTGTGAGTCGGCCTCCGGCATTAAAGCTCCCGACTCGACCACGCCCACGCCAAGGCCAATACGCCGGGACGGCACGCCACGGGATGAGACGGGATGGGATGGGTTGGAATCGAACGGGACCTGACCGGGTGGGGCGACGGCACGGGAGGAAACGGGTCAGGACAGAACAGGACGGAACGGGAAGGAACGGGACGGAACGGGTCAGATCGGGACAGAACGAGACGGGACGGAACGCGACACGACTGATCTCGCCTCAAGGGGCAAGGAGGGATAACAGTGATTTATTGATCAATAGTATCGACGATTTTCAAAAATACGTATGTACTTTACCCGTATTTTTGTGTTTTTTTTGTAAATATATAAAAATATATAATTGGAAAAATAATATAGAAGAAATATACTTTTTTTTACTTTTAGAATAAAAAACATTGGTCAACATTGTTCGGTAACATACCAAATTATCATTTTTATTTCACACTTTTCACTTTTTATTGTTATTTAAATACGTGCCCCACACAAAGTTCCCCCACATCTAATTTTTATTTTCTCGCCTAGCTATAATAAAAAAAATCAATATCCGATTATTCCATCTGCTCTCAGAACTGTTCATGACTGGAAAGTCATACAGATTCTACATTCGCCACCGAATTCGAAAGATATGAACATTAAAGAAGTCTGTGATATTGTTAAGTCACAATTTGATAAAAATGAAGCTATTTCTCAAGACACTTGTGACCCCAGACACACAAGACTCAGACCATTAATAAAATTTTATTTCGTCAAAAGACATCTATGATTTGATGGAAAATCTGGGCAATCAAAACAAAAGAATGAACGTCTCAGCTCTAGATTGCAAGTGGAGTCTATTGGAACGAAGAACAAGCATTACATCCTTCAGAGAAAAAAATGTCGTTTAGTCAGAGTTGTACAGAATGGAAGGTCATTTTTATACCTACTTCAACAAAGACTGTTTAATGAAGGAACTGCGAGTCCAGCATGGACCTTCAATGTGGTTCCATTTCACTTCATAGGATTAAATAAGGACTAATGAAAAATTTTGTGAAGACAGCGGCCAAGATATGGTATGCTTTGACATTAAAGATGACTTTTTCACAATGAAAGTGAAACCTAAATTAAAGAGAGTATTTTTATTTGATCTCATATTAGCAAAGTGATTTGTAACACTGTCTTTAAAGAAAAGCTTAATCACACTGAAAGAAATGACCATCTCATTCACAACCATAATCCTATGGCTACGTGTCTCCAAAAGAAGATAGAAGCTTGGAGATCGTTTATGAAGGTGAAATACGGATACTTAGATAACAAAAAATATGAAAATTACAAAATCTAATAGAAGAGCTGTTTCAGTCCCATCAGGTGTGTCGCATATCACTAAAAATTCATTTTTTGCATTGTTATTTGAATTTACCCGGAAATCCGGAAATCTTGGCAGTTTGCAACGATCAGGGAGAGATTTTTCAACGGCATTAGGATTTTGGAAACTCGTTTTCAAGGTCACTTAGTCTGGCTACGATTGGCCACTACTTGTTTCAGAAGATATGACATCACATATTAATAATACATTTTTGTTCCATTTAGGCAATTTTAACATTAAAAAAAAATTTAGTTACCTTGAAATATGCGTTTTATATCAGCTACAACTCTAGTCCATGATAAATTAAAAATATATAGATTAGGAAGCCCGGTATTCTGAAATATTTGGTAAATTGCTTCCAAAACGGATAAAATGCCTCTTAAAAAACTAGCTGTTACAGCTTTTTTGTTATTTTGTATTCTATGCTACAAAATTAGTTTGTACTCTCAGTTAATTTCATTGATATTTCAAAACACGTTCCTTTTTTATCGACTACTGAAATCTGAAATTCAAAGTACATGTTTGAGAAACCAAGAATGCAAAGTCATGTACTTGTCGGGGAACATTACTTCTCTGAAGACATATGACAACTGTGTATTTGTTGTACAACTGCACTGTACTATTTATTGGCTGTCGATTTCGAGAACTCAATGTTGTGAATCCTATATACAACCATATTTCGAAAAATAAACTTGGGGCAACAATTACTCAGCGAATACTTTATCTTTTGATCAGCTAATGAAAAAATCCAATTGAAAAGTATTTTCAAATTCAGTCTAAAACATAAATAAATGTTATGAAGGCTAGTTTAGTTTGTCACCACCACGAAGCAGCAGCAAAATAAGCATAAATTACACTATTAATTTGTCTGAACCAATCTTCTGATTCTTAATCTGTAAACTGCATTTGAGTATTTTTTTATACAGAATTTTCGTTACGATGGCACTTTTCCAAATACAATAGCCACGGCAAATTTTTCGAATTGTTTTTCGTTCTTTCGGCAAGATGTTAAAAATTATGGGCAAATAACACAATGGCGACCTGCTTCCTTCATCCAACGCCGAGGTATCCGTCCAGTGCGGATGAACAGGGGCGTCGGAACGTGAAATTTTGGAAAAGAGAATATGACGTCATAATCTCCTCGCCCATCCCGCTCCGCAGCAGAAACCAGCGCATATGGCTCTCGGCCCACTACGACGCGGCGGCAGGCGCACTATCTGGGGCACGAACACACTATTATAGGAAATCTACAGCCGTAAATACAGACCTCCTCGATGAAGCACTTTGCACTACTGGCCGCCATGATTTTGTTGGGAAAGTGTACAACCGGCTGTTACCAGTTGTTGGTTAAAAGTATCGTTTTCGGCTCTTAGTATAATGTTTGTGGGAGTGCGACATTAAAATGCCCTCCTCTTGTTCGGCGTATAATTGCACGAATACAAGCAAACACAAGTATTGGAATACAAAGTTGTTATAACGCATATCTAAATAGAGGGGATAATTTACTTAAATTCTGCATATCTCATGTATATTTTAAATATTTCTTTATAGATTCAATTGTTCTTGAATTCAATTAAGTAAAGTCCCAATTTTATTATTGACTCTCTACTGGCAATGGTAAAGAATGTGAAGGATATTACGCTAAAATGTATGAAATCGGTTATCAGAACTTCGTTAAAATATTTGTTTATTTTCATATTAACGTGCCCGAGACGGACGTTTGGCCTCAAACTATTGATAACAATATTTTCACGAATATTTCAATTTAATTTAAAGCGAATTTAAATTCAATTCAATTTAATTAATAGCGAAAACTTCTAACGTTTTGAACAAAGCGTACATAAAATTATTTAAATAACTAATATTGGTGAATAGATTGCATTAATATACAAATATTTGTATTTAAAAATCTAATGGTTGGAGGGTGTAGAAAGAATGTAGAACTTTTTCAATTTTTGAAATTTTAGAGACTTTTATGCAAATCGGATATATTAATTGACAAATGATTTTTCAAGATCCTTTGTAAAACTCATCACACGTCTATCTGGAAAATATATACTAGTTTGTTCGACCAATCATCAAAGTCCGTTGATTGATTCAGTATTTAAGAAAAAGAAAAGACATTTCGAAAAAAGATAGGAAGGAAAATCCTTGTATCTGTTCGCAGACGAGTAAAAATGACATTGATTTGGATCTGGCGGCAGGACACACTAAAAAATTCCAAGCGAAAGGTTTGGTTCATACGCAAAATTAAGGCAACGAAAGGAGGACAAAATACAAGGTATGTCCGGAAAGTAAATTAATGATTTTCTCCTGTCAATCCGGAACACTGCAATGTTGCGATTGGTGGGGGAATAGTGGGTAGGGGGTCTTGGGAGGGGAACAAGTCCCTTATCAATTGCCTGCTAGCCGTTGCTCAGTGCGGATTAATCGTAGTGTGTACATATTTTCAAGTGCCGCGTCGGGAGATCAAAATGCCACGATTCCCTGAACGGCGGCATGCCATTAAAGTGTGTGTAAGTTAAAGAAATCAGGCTCCGAGACCATCATTCCTCAACAAGCTTATGCTCTACTCTTATATTTTGTGAATGTTCAGCTACCATTGTGAAGATCTTTTTTGACTTGTAATGTACATGTTGTTCCCAGACACCGTTGGGAGTGAGCCGACGAGAGGTAGCACGGAGACATTGGAGAACAGTATGGATGGGGTGAAGGAACATATTGGTCGAGGTGAGGCCGCGCTCAACGTCAGAGACGGGGATTTCCCGGGTGGAGGCGGAGGTGGCAGGCGCAGCAGATGGTGCAGGACGAGGTACGCACGTGGCAGCAAAACACGAACTACACGGCGCGACGGGGGGTAGACAGGGACCAGGCGACGAGGACTGGGGGCGTCACGGGGTTTGTGGAAAGGTGATGGAAGATGCTGTATAACACGATTCAGATGTAGCGGAACACGGCTACACAACCTCCAACTTGAATATTTATTAACGTAACTGGTACAGAAAGTGAGTCAGACGCACGAGTGAAATGTTTCCGGACGAGGGACAAAGTTCCAGCGACGAAGTTTCCGAACGAGGAACTGAGCCCAAAATTTTAAAATCAGTGTAACAAATTTTGACTTGAATATTCGTGATAGTTGCGTACATATTTTTGGAACGAATTCATAGAAACAAGTCTTTACTCTTGGGATCATTCACAAAATGCGAGACGGTAGCTATGTTGATTCGAATACATATGTGTTTGGTTGACTTTGAATTACCTAGTGTTTTATTTACTTTGTGGTATGCGTCCCGGAAGATCCTTCTCTGTCGTACACGTAACGCAACGTGTAATGCGTTGCATAACGTTCCAAACAATAAACTGTACATGGAAACAGTGGTTTCCAACATGATTGCTAAAAAAAATAATTTTAAATAAAATTACTTATGCCGCGTTCACGACAGATAAGTATAAAAGTGATTCATCACGAGTCACAGAAATGTATCACGATGTGCTCTACAAAGTTACGAAAACAAATCTGGCAGGATTACGAAAATAAAATCAATATTCTGCCGGAATATTCTTGTACAACTTCTCTCAACATTACCTACATTTAACTACACTTGGCTGAGTAATTTATGGTTTCTGTGAAATTGGTGAAGTTAAAACTGCCGATATCAACATTCAAAAGGAGAAGTTGTCAAACACTGGTACCTATCCCAGGCGCCAGACTTCTAGGACACCGGATACGATACTGCTGGTGATTATGTGGAAAGTGGTGCAACATGCGCTGAATCTACTGCAACAAAAACATTTTCATGATAATTCGTTTTCTTTTTGTTGGCGACCAAGAGAAACTTACTCCACAGATGCGCTTCGTATATATTTCAAATTAATTTGTGGGGAAAATACTGCAAAATTAGTATGGATTTAACATGCAATGTGTAAGTATTTCGATTTTATTTCTGGAATCATATATAAATTTTTCTAAATTGATTTCATGCATTCTTTTCTCCCAGTAGCGTACCTATAGAACTTGCGCGCGCACGCACACGCACGCACGCGCGCGCGCACACACACACACACACACACTTCTTCGTGACTTTCAAGGCCCGCGTTTCAGGGTTATTCAATATTTTTCTCGACGACCCGTTCGGATTATTTTTTGCAAAACCCTTCACTCAAGCATTTTATTAAATTAGTCATTTATGGTCCGTTTACCTTTTTTGGCGCAAAACCGGATGGAAACACGTTCATTGCGTGATCTCTCCTTTAATAAAAAGATACATACCCTAGCCATGAAATGAATTCTAATAATCTGTAAAAACACATTCATTCCTGGAATGTCTGTCTCTCCTTTTTCAGTTCAATATTATAAAACACACTTTACATTTTTATTTACTTGGATGTTTCGTGTGTTTTTCTTTAATTCTACTTCCGTCAATTTAAACGGATATTAACGAATATTTAATATATTCCCTGACTTTTTCCTTTTATCTTACAGACTTCTAATACTTCCTTAAAACAGTGAAATTATTGAGTATCTCAATTTCCTGATATTTTCAAATTTTCCCCGAATTCTCACGATTCGATGACTCTAGTTATTCTGGTTCTATTCCTTAAGGAAGAAGGCGAATAATGAAGTTTGGAAATTAGATTAGTGAACAAGATATATCTTGAGGGGTCTGTTAAACCGTTTAGAAGGATCTGTATCAACCACACTTCCTTTCCATATTACTGAGTCGCCTTGCATTCAAAGGCAATTGAAACGGTGTTTCGTAATTTACACTTGAAATAAATCGTAGTTCGCGATTTCATAACGATTAAGAATCATCAGAACTCAAAAGGCACTTAAGACTGGAGGAAATGGGCACGGTCGTAGAGAAGAGATGAAAAAGTCCTCTAGTATTTCATACCGCTATAACAAAAGCTGTAACAGCAATTACCATCACCATCATCGCCACTGCCACCACCACAGCGTGTCATAATCTCGTCCTTGAAGCACTTTGCAACACCATTCAAAGAACAATCTGAGAACACTGTTGCAACAGAACTACTGGGTCGTTATTCCGCGTCCAAAGATCTGTGGAGTGATTGGCGCTGTCTCAGAGTACTCCGCTGTCAATGAGATTACAATGTGTGCGAGGAGAAACGGAAAAGGGAGAAAGAAACGAGATGGGCACAGTGAAGGAGCAGAAGAGACAGTTCCGCGAGGAGAGGCGGCAGTATGAAGCGCTGGAACTTGAGTGAGGTGGGCGATGAAAGAGATTGCGTTCAAAAGATTTCTCTGAGAGATGCCGAATCGGTTGAACCTCGATAGAACAGCGTTTCCGCAATCTGTCTGTGAGGTCGGCTGATGCGCGTCTCAACTGCGGTTAAGAGCGGACATTTCAAGAGCTACCATTTCATTCATAAAGAGTTATCGGAAAGCAATCTTGAGGCCAAATATTACGTTAACACTACATTTTGTAAGTATTTCAGTCACATTTTGTTTGATCTATATTTCCGTAATAATGGCAATTAGAATTATTAATTAGAATATGATTTCATTGAAGAGGTGAATCGTAATAAGAAAAGTCGATATACACTTTTCTACTCCCATCTTTCGTTAGGAATGATAAAATCGTCTTTTATTTAATTACGTCACTAGGCTTTACGAGTAGGTAGGGCAGGGGCCACCACAAGGAGGGAATGAAATGGTGTATCTATTTCTCGTGTGCCATAGAGATCACGTTTATTCAGTGGATTGCTAGCTCCACTCACTAGGGAATACTCGTGGTATAGGAGAAGCCGTGTCCACATTCTCCTGGGTGCATAGAACAAAACTAGGTCACTCAGTGCGGAATTTCTGTTGCGCAAAACTGTTTCATGGCACGTACTGTACTGCATCTTTCTCAATTTCAATGCGCTGATAGCCCACAATTGCCATCCTGAAACCCTTGGTTATTGATAAGCCGCGGAAAGATGGCCAACTGACTGCGTTCGGATTCATACCATCGTACTGTACAGCAACTGCGTCGAATGATGTATATGATGGATGAAAGAGATGGTGACGACGCAAATAATATCCGGTGATGACAGGAAAATAGGACACACGGCACGCCGCAATAAGTGAAAACAGGTGTGCCAATAAAAAACCTACCGCTAACACGTTTTGTTCAAGTTCAGCCACACCGATGTACCTAAATTTGAACCACAATGCTCAAAGGTAGTAAGTGAACGCGTAAGCCCATGCATTACAGGACATTCCAACCCCTTCGGAGCTACGAGCGTCTGCTGCAATCAGTGGCGTAGCGTAGTGGGGGCGGAAGGGGCGGTCCGCCCCGGGCGGCAGAATTTGACAAAAATAATTATAATAATTGTTTTAATAATAATATCTTTTAAAAATCTGAACCATTTAATTTTCTATTTTTGTCGCGATTCGGGTGGATTGAAATGTGCACGGAATCTTTCATTAGTTATTCTCTGACAACTTCTTTCAATGAATGACATCGTGCTCACTGTAGCGACTGTCAACGCCGTCTGTATTGACTTGTAGGGCTATTTTATTTTGTGCTTGCTTTGTTGATAAGTTATGGATAATATTCAGTGACAATGACTTCTATCATATGAGGAATAGTGTTCAATATTGTGTAATAACACATGCAAATTAGATTATAGAGCGAATAAGTCCCTTCAAGGAAGCCCGTGAAAATATAAATAGTAACAGTATCGCTAAACTTACAATTGGAAGTTGATTTGTGTTTTATATTCAATTCGCTAATAATTTAATCTTGTCGATCGCCAAGGTATAATCATACGAGTTCTATACCAGTTACATCAATGTAAGTGGCGTACGTGTAAAAATTTTTGTAATAAATGTGATTATTATATTGTAAAACACACGAAAATGTATACGATACTCGTATACATTACGTTTTTATTTGTAACCTGTACAATACACAATAATGATGATTGTTCTTGCTGAAACGTTCTTTAAAATTACTGTACATCTTAATCATTTAAATTAAAATACCTACATAAAGGGGCGGCGAAATTTTCATTCGCCCCGGACGGCTGACACCCACGCTACGCCACTGGCTCCAATGCCATTTCCTCCTTAAAAAAAGGGGGGGCGAATGACGCTCCGACGGATCAAAGGAATCACGAGCGACGAATAGCTCGGCGATGGCGAGGGGCGCTAACGCAGGCCGCTGCTGAGCGCACCTCCCGAGGGAGGCGCCGCGAGATTGGCGGCACACGCCAGCGGCGGCGGAGGGCTCTTCATCAGATCGACATGCGCCACCCCACGGAGACGTTGAGCCAGGGAGGACTAGACGAGTCCTCTTGGGGCTCCGGCGTACGGTTTAACTGGACGGAAGCACGACACAATATCATCGTCGGCGACAGGTCGACAGTACCCCCACCTTCTCCCGTCAGAAACAACCCCAACGTCAACATATTCTTGCACGGGCGTTCCGGGGAGAGGGTGGAAGGTATGGAAAGATTCTCTAACATTTTTGATAATCTTTTGTTTGTCATTGTGTAGAGCAATTTTGTAATTATTCTAAACAATTACAGCCCTGTCCGTGAGGGCGGGGACGCTTGGGCGTTCCAGTGATGTGGGAGGCTCTGGCGGCCGTCAAATTGTCGTTTGGGCATGTCTACTGGGAGGGTCACCCACGCCGGACAGGCTGAAACAGAGAAACCACACTATGACCAGATGTCATATCTCAATCCTACTCCCTATTCTATGTCCTATTTCATCCCCTACAGGCAGGCATCCTTCTGTACTGTTATGGCCTTTCCTCAGGGGGGTCATCTCTTGTATACTTATGCCGCACATCTGTTAACATTCCAATCAGGTCTCTCTTGGCCAACACTTGTTTTTTCCTGGCGCTGTTATGTTTCGAGGGCTAGGGAGTCTTTCATTCATAGCATTTATTAGGTATGCCTTTAAACAGGGAGAGGGGCCCCGATAGTCGTAGGAGAAGACAATCCCTCTACGGCATGGGAAGCTCGATAACAAAACCTCTGTTTCACCAGGTCGCGGTTTTGAGCATTGGGATTGCTCCCAAACGCCAGTAAAACATTTCAAATGCAAAACGTCCCAACTCTCAGCCTCCGATAGGTCGGTTATGGAAACAAAATAGTGCGAGAAAAAGGACTTTGAAATTTGGTACGTTTGAAGCTTCGCGCCGTGTCCGCCAGCGAGTTTGAAGCCGTTCTTGTTCATCAAGCGGTACCCAAATATCCATATACCACATATACGGTATGTTTTGGAATAATTCCTTACAGAATGCTCGAAAATCTTTCGTAAATCACGAAAAACACCTATTGAGATTGAATCCCGCGTCGCATTTAACCAACCTTATTAAACCAATATAACAAACGTTGGCGAACAACTTCAGTCGCATGTCACGCCCCAGAAAGATGCAAAATATTCAATAACATTGGAAATGGATATCACAATCACATGATTACTACATTTAAAATTTACAGAATGTATTGATCTGATTAGCGTACCTACAGACACATTCGTAGCTTAAATATACTGTTGCCATGTTTCAAAGAGTAACAAACATGAATCAATAGCTTTTATATGTAAACATCGATTATCCTGATGTACATAATCAACTTTCCATAATTCACGAGGATTCTGCTCATCCATGTATATATAAAAACACTCCAAATTTTGAATGGTAGACGAAAAATGGTAGGCGGCCAACATTTGAAAGTACGTAACAGAAATAAGATGCAGAAGTCTCTAAAACAAAAAGATGCGTGTTTGAAGAATAACTTCAATAAATTCCAGAAGAGGGAGATTATATTGGAGACCCGCGAAAAACTTCTGCGTGTCCTTAGAAATATTCTACTGGGATTTCTCGGGGGGCGGGGGGTCGCTTTTATATTTATTTATTTTTTATAGATAACTAAAGTCAATTTTCCATTTGAAAACGTAGCAATGGAAATATCAGCATTGTTAGCTCTTCAATATAGTTCTTCCGTATAGTATGAGATGATTGCATATATACCCGTAACATTTTAAAGTGGAACTTAAATATAATACTAATGTACTAATAAACGACAAAATGAAAAGAAATCCTTATCATAAGCAGACAAATTCATATTCACCATCAGCATTTCAATTACCCTCCGAGATCTTTATTTTTCCAACCACAATATGGGAGAAAACTCCGCCCACGAACCCCCCCCCCCCAAGCGATTGTGACTATGACTCTACTCTGCGACAGTAGTGTCCATGTTAGAAAACTACAGTCGCTATACAACGGACAGCAAATTCACGCGACTGCAGTGAGTTCGCAGAACATCACTGTGACAGAGCGTTAGCAACTACTTCGAAATTGAATGAGTCATTTTAATTGAACTTCTGATTAATTTTATAACATACGAAACGGAATACCCACTTACAGAGAGATTTTTGTAATTCACGTTCATAAAGGAAGAAAACTGGTGAGTTTACTTTTTCTCGGAGAGGGAGATGAATAATTTCCTCTTTATTACCTTGACATAGAGGTGATTTCTAGTTCCAGACGTTATGTGGTGTTTTATGATAAGAAATTAATGAAAACTAGAGGCCAAAAGGATTCAGAATTCAAACATTCAGAAAATCACTAGAGGCTTCATCTAATTGTGCAACAAAGACTACAGTTCCTTTGTTCTATAAAATCCATCACAATGAACTCGCAAGTTCATACCTCTGCTATTTGTCAGTCAGCAACACTTTCGAACAGTAAGTAGTGCTTCATAAACCAGTTATGAACAAAGCGCTGATTCAATTTCATTTAATTGGTGTACGCAAAATGTTATTCTATCGTCACACTTTCTTGTTAGAAGCTAGGCTCTCAACAAACAGACTTAAATGAAAGTCTGCACGTTCAGAGGGCGACATTTAAACGCCTTCTCTACGAAGCGGGCCACAGCGAGTTTACATTGTGAATAACTGGAAAGTGAAACAAATCCACCTGCTTTATTTACCCTTTTATACTCCAGAACTCTCAGCCGAGCAATTAATCATAGAAATCGCAATCCCCACAAGTAAGTTTGCAGCGTCGCATTTGGCCGTTTGGGCCAACCAGTACGAGGCAAAGAGAAGCCATAGCAACAGCAGTCTGCTTCTGCAAAGCAATTAAAAAAGCAACGCAACTCGGAAAACTAGAGAGGCGAAAGGGGGGGGGGGCACAATACCCGTTTTTGGGCGCGGCGAAGCCACAGAAGGAGGGCACCCACCCAGAGAACGGCGGAGAAAGAAGAGGCGAGGGGTGGGGTGGGGTGGGGGGCACTATGCGAGGAGAAGACTACCTTATTGTTCGTGAAACGCTCCGCGGCCGCCGCCGAGCCGCGTCGTTTTACTCGTGGTTGCGCGCGCAGGCAGTCGCCCGGGGTCGGGCGGGGTCGCGGAGGGCGCGCAGAAGCCGGGGCACCCAGGCGCCGCCCACCCAACCACACTGGAGCGTTTCAAACTCGCAGGGTCAGGTCAATACGCGAATATCAACTTCGGAGAAAATCATCTGGACGGTTTAGGCGCTCGCGTTCACTACCGACGGACAGACGTTTTGCCATAAACATTTTTTCGGTATCAACGACCCACAAAACGTGGATTCTCACTACACAACGTGTTAGATGAAGTATTTACTACATACAGCAAGAAAATGTATGCACTTTTTCGGTATCAGGTGCTCACAATATGGGTTTTCTGGCAAACAATCGCCGCTTCCTCCTGCAACCTAACAGTATATTATTTTTACTACGTAAGTACGAAGTAGGCGAGATAGTAATACAAGTGGAATATTTGTATTACTAATTTCCAACGCGCGCACAAGTTGAATGAAAACTATACAGCCTCGGTCCACGTGAGAAGTGTCAATTATTTTCTCAGCTACCCTGGAACTCGGGACCAATACAAAATCAGTTTCGATTTGGACTGAAATATGCATATATTTGATTGTATTATTTCGCCTATTTTCGTACCACGCGTGCCAACTGAAATGCTGTATTATTCGCGCACGTTTTCTTAAGCCCTCGCTTCGTTAGATGCGAGAGGAGTGGGAAGTGTGGTTATTTTCACAAAATGAAATTGATATTAAATTTGTAGTTCGTTTTTCGATGCAAAATAGTTTCTATTACACGGGAGCGAACATTTCTGGTTAACAGATTTTGTCCACAACGCTCGTTGCTATCATTTATTCTTAATTCAACTAATGGTGGCAAAGGTGTGGGGGTAGGTATTCCAGGGCTCAAGAAAACGTGGGCGTATATTATTCAGTGTGTCACTGCTTACGGCACACCTGACAACATGCGACAGTAAGGTTCCAAGAAAGAGGTCGCCCGCCAAAAAGTATTTGTTGTTCGCGTGTTGCGTTACGAAACAGCGGCTCGTTTGACACTTTTGTTATACACTGTATATATCAGGGGTGGCCACTATCCTGTTTTGAGAGCTGCAAAAATTCGAAGCGGCCACTAACCTTAGTTTTGGGAGCCGCAAAAATTCAAAGCAAACCACACTGTGAAAGGATATTTATAAATGAAGACACATTTTTCATTCTATAACAAATGAAGGAACATTTATTTTTTACACAACGCAGAACATTATCATTCAGGAATACAGGAAGGAATGCAATTTTACTTTCGAGATGTGCTTTTTCGAGTGTTCATTTTTGTTGTTAGTTTTTTGAAATCTGGCTGATAATTGGTAAGCGCAGTTCGCAGAATTTCACTTAAATGTTCATCAATTAGTTCAGATTTATATTTATATTTAATGAATTTTAGCGTTGAGTACAGTGATTCACACATAAGTAGTGCCAAAGATTGTGGTAAGTCTCTTAGCACACCATTGATTTGTTCAGCAAGGCCAGACATTTTACTCAAGTAATCATTAGTTTCCACCTGAACGTCAGGAAGGCTTTCAGTAATTTTCTTTAAACCTTTGAAGTGAGCAAATGTTTTATTCTTAACGTCTTTCAGAAGAACTTGCTATGAAAGCTCAATACAGTCTGGGTCAAATCAGAAATAAGTTTTTTCTCTTCCTTGTAAAGACATGTTTAGTGTTTGTAAATGCTGGACAATATCTGTAAGGCAAATCTAACAACCACTGGTGGTCATCAAGTTCAGTGAAAGATTTTCCTTTTTCTTTCATAAACCGATCAAGCAATTCAAAAAATCTGCCAAGAACATTGCTTACTGATACCCACCTCACTCAGCAGTACCAAGATACATCATTACTGTTCATATCTTCTTTAAAAGATTGGAACTGTCGGTGTGTTTTGGCACTTGAGCGAATACAGTTCACAAGTTTTAGAACTACCTGCATAATATTCGGGCATTGAAAATATTTTGCTGCTAAATATTCTCTGCGAATAATATAATGTATAGGTAGGAACTCAGGAAATGATGTGTCAACATTTAAAAGCCCAATAAGCCCATGTTTCTTACCAGTCATAGATGATGCACAATCGATAGCAATGCTGACAATATTCCCGATAGGCACTGAGTTTTTCTGTAAAACACCAACCAGGGCTTCTTTAATGTCACAACCACGAGCAGTACCCTTCATTGTAACCGGGTCTAAGAGTTCTTCTACCACATCGACGTCCTTTGACCCGTACCTCACAAATGTGGCTAGGTGTGGTTTATCTTTGATATCAGTGGACTCGTCCAGAGTCAGACTTACTGCCGAGCACTCGCTTAGATTGTTTTGTAAAATATCCGCATAAATAACAGAAACTCGCCTCTCTATTGTGTGTCTAGCAGCGGGCATTTCGTTGATTAGTTTCTGCAGTTTATTTTCGGATTCTAAAACCGAAATAACATGTCCCTCTGTGTAAGACTTTTTTGCTTTTAAAACATGAAAAGACAAGATGAAGCCAGTTTCAGTTGAGAAATCTGCTTCCTTGGTAAAAGTTGTCATAACCCTACTCTGTTCATGAAGTTTTTCCTTTAGTGATTTCAGTTTGGTTTTCCTTAACTGAAAGCCAACAGGAAATTCTTTATTGAAACCACTGTGGTTAGTGTCATGATGGCGTTTTAGATTACCGGCCTTGAACTGTGACAAAGTTATTGAACAGAAAAGACACATTGGCATTTGTTTTCTCTACGAAAACCAATTCTTCCTCCCAGTTTGTATTAAAAGCTTGATGCTCCTCTTCATATTTACGCTTCTTAGCACCGTAATTGTTCAGGCAGCAGACCACAACAGCATTCAAGCAGCACACAACTCCACACAAAAATATCGGCACTCGCTACTATTACCCGTTCACTTTATAATTGCAGACAAAGCGCTGCGATGTTTACATGAGATCACCGCCGATTGATCATACTTCAACTCAAGACACTCACTCACTCACACACTCGCGCTCAAAGTGCTGTCTAACAGAAGGCCCAGGAACTATCTTCGCCTCCCATCTCTCCCCACTGACACCACTGATCTCCAGCACTCTTTGACGTAAGTTAAGCCACACATCGCTGCTACTGACTGCCTATTAATTAATTTTACTCTCAGCTCGGTGTCAAGAGCTGCACGAGACTGACTCAAGAGCCACATGCGGCTCACGAGCCTCATTGTGGCCACCCCTGGTATATAACAAAAGTGACAAACCAAGGGTGTATACTCGTAATATATTGCAGTAATCTTGAAGACTGTTTCTGTTAAAAGTCTTTCCTTTATTGCAGCGTTATAAGAAAGTATTTTATTTGTTGTTCTTGAGCACTGTGCGCGCTACTTTTTGGAAAACCATTTTGTGTGGTTTTGTTCAGAAGCATTTCTTCTAATAGGAGTTCATCTCCGTATTGAAACTAACTTATCAAAAGTTGGCGTAGGCACGGTCTGCCAAGACGCAGAGATGCCGTCGACCCAACGAATTCCATGCCAGTCTACTAGCCTCTTCTAGTGCACAACGCTGACGCAGTGGTGGCAACCGAAAAAGAGTGGGTGGTACTTGAATGTATGGAGCAAGCTTGACATGAAAACTAATGATTTATGGAATTAATCCGTAATGACTCGAATTGGACAAGCAAGAGAAATATCTCCTGCAATGCAATACTTTCACAAATCTATTACTAAATGGTAGAGATGTTAAGTTTTGAAAAGAACAAAATCGACTGAGAATACGATATCCTGCCGTACGTTTCTGGTTACGTAACTAAAAACGCACATTTGATTTAACGCAAAAGTAATAGACATCAACCACATAAATAACAATGCTTAATATTCTAGCGATACCCTTGAATGCAGAAAAATCATAGAAAGTAATGCGTGGAGCAAGTGTTACTACCGGTCTTTCACGGAGCAACAGTTACAGAATGCTCTCACACTTCTCGCTCTGATCTTTTACCGTAACTTGGTGCTGAGAGGCAGCGCCCTGCGACGGATGCATGGGAATTTGACTCCTCGTGCGCACCCAGGTCGTCGCGAAACTAATCCAATTAAAACGCCTAATAAACGAACACAACAAATTAATTGAAACTGACAATCTCCCATACCCGGCCATTATTAGAATCTTCATGTTTTATGAGGACAAAATCGACTGAGAATACTTCCTGCCCTGTCGGGGTCAATGCAGCAAACTCTTAATATCCTAAAATACAATATAAATTCCTACTAACTCAGTGCCCCCTGTTTATTCACCAGAATATTAAAAAACAAATGGAAAACCAATGAATAATAATAATAATAATAATAATAATAATAATAAGGCAGTCCGGATAGCCGAGATCGCTAAGGAAGTGTGCCGTGGCGATCTCGGACGGAAGGATCGCGGGTTCGAGTCCTGCCTCGGGCATGGGTGTATTTGTGTACCCTGTGTGTGCCGTCCATTCATCCTTCATTATTATCATCACCATTTCATATTCCATCCCCCAGTACTAACAACCCTACTAGGATGAAAAACACAGACGACTGTTCTGATTGATATATACATTATATTTACAGAATATTTACAATTAATGTGCAAAGATTATAATACGAAAATCTAACCCCTTGGCAACCTTTCAGTTCTCTTAGCCGCGAAATCCCGCGACCGTCCCTAGGCCTTCGCCCAGAACCACTGCTTCGGAAGCAGCAAAAAGCAAGGCGAGGTGCGAAGCTGTCGGACATAGAGTCCCGTAACTACACCAGTTACATGGCTTGTCGCCAAACCGATCTTCGACCCGAAGATCACGTGCAATGATAGCACTGGAGATACCTCTCGTCTTTCGACACCCAGCGTATCCTGCGAGGCGCCTGTCGGCGCGGCCTTAAATATCCGACGGCTCGCCCCCACCCTACAAGCAGCGGGCGTCATACGGCTCGCTGGCCAGCCTTTCCAGGCTGCAACCGACATCTCTTAAACTCGCCTCCGCGCGCGTCCTTTCCAAGGAAATTCCAGCCGGGATTCCCAAGGGCTTTTCCAACCGGCGCGGCGTGGCGCCGCCGCCCTTTCACCCTCATCCACATGCGGCTTAGCGCGGGTTTCCCCGAAGCGGCCCGACGCACCGGCGCCGGACCAGGCGACGCTACAATATCATCGATGTGTTGCTCCATCACATCTGAATTATTATACGTCGCCTCTATTCCCTACACATACTCGCGGTATTATATATCGCCTCTATTCCCTACACATGCTCGCAGTATTTCTTTCATTGTTCAGCGCTGTATTGTGAAAACGCTTTTCTGCAAAACTCTTCCTTTTCTTTTAAGGATGCTCCGATTGTTTCCGCTGCCACGCGCTCTTTTATAAATCCCCAAACAAGTTTTATTTGATTTAGATCTGGATGGTACGGTGGAAGACGAAGGGGAGTGTCACCATTTTCAATGATTATTTGATCAACGACTTATCGTTTTTCAGTGTGTGTACTTTGAATTATTTGTAACAATTGGGCTTTCGTGAGTGATGGATCAAAAGCACCTCCATGATTATTTAGCCACTCAGCTATATCTTTCTTCAAAAAAGCAGAGTTTCGTTTTCTGTCAATTTCGGTACAATGGTACTTAGCGTTGTCCATTACTACAACAGAGGCACGGGGCAACCTTAGAAACACTTTCAGCTTGTCCTCCCAGCGGCCTACCCGACACACATGTAGTTGATGAATGAATGATGTCGATGACGAGTGAATATGCTGTATGCCATTATAAAAAGCACATACAGCAGAAACTGTATAAAAAACACAGTCACTGCTCACTACCCATGGTAAAACTGGACAGGAGACCGAAAAGTGAAACCGTTCTTCAAGACACTGCTGTTTTTCTGTTGACCATTTGGACAACCCTTACTGTAGAAGCATGTACAGTTCGGTTCCGAGTTCTCCGGCCCTGTGAGAGGGGTCTAAGTTTCTCCGCGGGGAGAAGGGAGCGCGATAAGGTGATGGGCTGTAGGATTTGTTTGACAGACATCCGTGAGTCACACATGGGCTGTAGAAAAGTGCCAGCACGTGCTTGGTCAATGCATTGGTTTCGCAAACATCAGCTCAGTTTTGATTCCGAGTGCGCGAATGTTAGATGCGAATGTTAGATGCGAAATGGCGATGCGGAAATCGAATTCGAGAATTCACAGTGAAGGTCGGTTCTGCATCCGGCGACTACCATGGTCAGATGAATCAAGAAAATTTTGAAAAGTGGGTGAGAGAAACATTATTACAAAAACTGCCTTCTAAGGCAGTAATTGTTCTTGATAATGCTCCATATCATAGTGTGTTAACCAATAAAACCCCACCTGCGTATGCATTAAAGCGCGACATGATTCAATGGTTGAATGCAAAAGGAATGCATGTTAATGAAAACCTGAGGAAGCCTGAATTATACCAACTATTTCTGCAACTAAAACCTCAGAACAAGACATACAAAATTGATGAGCTGTTTACCAGTAGGGGTCATTCTGTCATCCGCCTTCCTCCTTACATGTGTGAACTGAATCCTATTGAAATGACATGGGCAAAAATTAAGAGACTTATAGAGGAAAGCAAAGAAGTTGTTAGAGCTTACAAACTGGGCTATCACTCAAGTCACTATTGAAGACTGGAAGGGTTACTGCGCTCATGTCGTGAAACTTGAAAATGAATTCTGGGGAGGGACGGTCTAGTGCCAGATATTATAGACAGTATTGTAATATATATATATATATATATATATATATATATATATATATATATATATATATATATATATATATATATATATATATATATGGACTCGGATATCGAGTGTGAAGACACTGAAAATAGCGATAGTTCATCGGTGGACAATGATTAGGTAAGGTCAATGTCTTTAACTCAATAGTAGTGTCCATCTCTTCACCCACTCCCTACCGTCGCTTCCTTTCTGTATCCCCACTCTACCCCCTCTCCTTCGCTCTGCGACTGACACAGCAAAATGGCATGACGTCACAGGGCCGGAGACATCAGAACTCAACTGTAAGCTGGGTTTCGTCTGATCCTTCTCACTCATCAGTTTGTTATCGCCAAACTCACGGTGTTGAATTACCGTGCGACCCACGAGAGAAAGACTGGAAGAGCTATGTTGTGACAAAGAGCACAGGCAGGCGGGTGAAATATTAGCAGTTTTGGAGGGGGAGGCCGCGTTCGGGAATGCGCAGTGGAAGGTTTTTTGAGTCTGGTAGAGTAATAGTAGACTAAATTGTCTTGTGACGACAGGTCTTCCCCCTTCAGTTTTCCCCCTTAGTCATCATACGGTCTCCTTTCCGAGCCATTGATGTGATGGAGAGACCATCTGGGTTGAATTCGAGAAGTTAGAATAATTTAAAACGTAGGTTTTGTAAACCTATAAAGGCCTTCGGCCAAGCCACATAGTATCAGGCTATGTAATGTACATATATAATAATTACCTATTAAATAAAATAACAAAATTAACATATAACTGACTTCTGTAAATACGGGGCAATTTTTCTGTTATAATTGAAATAAGAGCAGTTATCATCTTCCTTTCTTTTACAACACACATGCACACGCACACACGTACTACTGCAAAATGTGATTAATGTATTGTGCGCGTTGGCATTTTATGACTGTCGTTCATCTATTAATTGATTTTTCAAATTCACAGCAACAATGTCATTAAAATATACACATTTTTGGAGAACATACCGTCAATATACTAGACACATCACAGTCATTGAGGGCGTATTTGCTCTCTTACTAGATGTATTTAAATATTTTCCTTGAAACAATAGTAAGAAATGAAAATATTCATTTTCGGGTAAGGGTGACCAATAACAATGCTGTTGAACCATACATCTTTAAATTCGTTCTGACAACGTAATCATACTTTTATACTTTGAAAGCTTACATATATTCTTTGATTGTATCTTCAATTTTCAAATGAATTATACGGAATTTAAATTACTGATTTCAATTTCACTCTCAATCCACATCATCCCTCTTTGAATCCTGATTTTTTTCCTTAAAAATAAACTCAGAGCAGCTTATTCATCGGTATGAAATAAAAATGATACATATGATGGTAAAATAGAAAACAGATGCACATGCATTCACTTATCACCAATTACTGTAATGCTTCAAGGGCACAATTTAAAATGTATTAAAAATTCCGGAGTGAAATAAAATAAAGAAAAGAAATAATGTATGTTTAATATTTTAATAGGACGCAATTTTTTTGTATTCCTCTGGTATGCGTAATGTTAACACGCTGAGCATAGAATTCAGCGTACATCTGCTTCGATCTAAACACGCGATACTCACCACTGGAGAAAACCGGAAATATTAAGTTGCAAGACTCATCGATGAACTAATGCAACTTACCTGAAACAAAAACGAATACTAATTAATATCAGAACATCAATGAATAATTTTAATATATTAAGTTTAACAAATTTACATAAATCATACCACAATATTAATGCAATGTTTGTCTAGACAATCATACGCGTGCAATTTTCACAGTTATTTCAGAAATAACAATTTCTCAGAAATTAATTTCACACTGATTTCTCGAATTTTGTAACAAATATACTTTACCGAACCTTCTTAAAGGGAGGGACGCGTTGCATAACGAAATTTTTCCGCGTCTTATCTTGTGAAATGAAGAATTTGGTGGTGGAAATTATTTGAAGGAAATGTAACAATTTACTCGCAACAGAGAATTGTGAACTAGCCTGACGGTCAATCTTGATACCCGCTACCACAGATTGAGTAAAATTGAAAAATTTTACTGTTTTAGCATTTCCCATTTAAAAACGAAGTAATAATTATTTCCCATTATCACATCCAAGCACATTATACGGATCTGTGAATGAAATGGATGGAAGTGGGAGTAGTAGAACCGCCCTGATCACTTCCGTAGATTAGGTACTTCGGAAGAATTTTACGGTTTTTGACACTTTTCACTTTAAAACGTAATTGTCCCCATGTAAATCGTATGGTTCAGGAAATGTGTATGGTGGGGAAAATGGACACGAAGAGCTGAATTCAACCGTATTCAGTTGTACCAGCTCTCTTACGACGGACTGAAGAGTACATTTTTAAGATACTTTTTTTTTTCTTCCACACGCTCCGTTTTCAGTGAATTTATTTAAGTATCTTGTAACAAACACTCTTCCGATCCTGAAACGTGAATTGGTATTTGTACGAGTGATTCCTAAAAATTCTTTAAAGATACAAATACGCATTCTTCCCTTTACGTATTTCATTATTACATTTCGTTTTGTACATTTATCCATGATAAAAATTAGTTACAGTCTAAAATCCAGTTCTTTCTTAACTTAGTCTGCACACTCATAAGTACGCATGTGGTAAAACGCAGTTATTCTGCATGAGATGGACAGCAGCAAACATTGTTATGTTTAATGGGATTTTTTTATTTAACTTTCTGGCTCTCAAATACTCAATTATTTCATATTCCCTGAAAGGAACATAACCACGAAAAATTACCGATAACCGAAATAACAGATACCCTTGCATGCCAACAGCATTCAACTAGTGCGGTCAGGGTTTAATTTTACCCTCTAAGGAGATCTATTTAATTACCCCTTAAGCATTTAAGAACAAAAATATTGTAATTTTTACGACTCATTTCATTTAGTGTTGTTTTTTGTATTCCACATTAAATGAATTGTTATGCTTTTTGCAGCAACGATGTTCTGCGAACCAACAGACGAAACGTGTCCCCGTACACTTTCTCGCCTTACTACGTACTTACGTAGTAAAGAGAAAATATTGTATTACTGTGGCAGAAGTCGGTGATTTCTCGATTTAAAAAACCTATTGTGGAGCGCAGGTTCTATTTTCGGCAAACACTCCGTATTTTTGAAAATTGCAAAAAATTAACATTGCGTAAGTATATATTTATCATAGAGACTTTTCCTCAATGAAATATATAGCAGAAAATTAAATCTATAAATAAAGTATAAAGCACATTAAAAAATAGAAGTTTTCGTGTAATTTTCTTTTAAGAAATTGTTTTTCTAAAAAACGGCTCCAATTGTTTTCTTTACACATCTTCTTCGAATAGAGGAGAGGATGATGAAATCATGGCCCAGGTCTCTTCTTCGTTGAGGAGTGAATTTTTTAAAAATCGCAAAATTTACAAATTGTGCAAGAAAGTATGTGCTGTTGTACCACTACTTTTGTTGTTTTGACGTGTCGGAATCTAAAATAAAAACTTTAAAAATATCAACTGAACCAGGATAATCTACAATATACAAGGATTTTTTTATCTTAGGGCTCTTTTCCAGCCCATAGCCGGTCACCCTTTACATCCCGATATGAGGTATGTTCGACCGCACACTAGACATCAACACAATTTCGGCCTACTCTGATCGGGGAACAGCAGAACGCAAGGCCCTCCGCGACAACACATTCATGAGAGGCAAGGGACAAACAACCATGCCTAAGGCGGGACTGGAACTCGCGACCTTTCGGACGGAAGCGCTGTGGGTACACATTGTTAGCCACCACGCCCATCCCGGTCGGCAAAACAAGGAAAATATAAGATTCAATAATCTTAGTGATAAGTTCTAGACTGCAATTCATAATTTTTATAGATTTTTCTATCGGGAAAAAATATTTTTTAAATTAATGTTATTTAATAATTAATTATTTTAAATTGTATTAATATATTTGTTTGCCGTTCACACATTTGCAAAGTTTCTATTGACCAATGGACAAAAAGTTAAATATAATAAAAACAGGAATTTTCGAGGCAAGCTAGGCGACCTATGAAACTACGCAGAACGTGCCTGATTATGGCAAGAATTATTATAATTCATTCAATGAAAATAACAAATAAAAAATTTAAAGCAATGTCCGAGCTCTATACGTAACGGAATTTTAGAGGCGCACTCGGCCGACAGAGAACAGGCAACTTGTCTTAGTGTGGACGGTATTACTTAGCCCCACAGGATACCAGGGAGAGGGAACATCGCGTGACATTTTGACGAAGACATGAATTTCATTTATTTATACCTTCTGGATAATGGGAGGACAGAAAAAGAGTTTCTCAGTCAAACATTCAAGGTTTGCTCGTATGGAGTTAAATATTATTGAGGGTACAAGAATGTGAGAAAGACGAGAAATTACGGCAGTATATAAGAAAATCATGGAATGAATAAATATTTGGGAAGAAAAGACAGTTCCGTTTTAATGTCGCCTTAGACAATGCCGCCTTAAATTCCAGATGGAGTGCCCTGCATTCGAATTCACGTGACCAAAGAGTAGAATACACCGAACGAGTTAGGTCAATTTAAGAACCTAATGCTGTTCACAACTTAAACCCGTAGATCATCCTCTGACATCGCATCACCAAACGTATTTTTCTGTTGGCGCAGTTACTCTTGCTGCCAATTCTAATTTTCGCATTTGGTTGTTCGTCCGTACCTGCCAACCTTCGCTGACCACACCATTTTCGTCGTACGTAGATGGTGCTCTTCAACCTGTTCCTGTTTCTACCATCAATTACAGATCCTCACTTTCTTCAGCTGCCACTCATCGTTTCCTCCGTACATAACAACGTCGCCGCCATCGACCCGTCTCCATTGCCTAGTCACTTGACCTCATAAACAGTGATTTCCCACTACAGTCGCTACCTTCCGTCCTCAATGGCACCGTCTCCGCCCAACCTCGAATACTCTCGGCCACCCCATCTTTCTTTCTCCTCGTCGTATCCCCTTTGAATTCGACCCCGCCTCGACCTCACCCGCGTTGCCTTCGACACAGCAGTTGCCATTCCGCCAGTCGTTTTTCGGTCCCACACGTCGTCATGCCTGTCATTGCATTCCCAGTCACGATCATCGGCGCTCACGTCCCGGCTCCTCCCAGTCACTATTTGCGGACCCCCCTTACCTTTGTCCCAGGTCAGTTGTCACCTTTGTTCACCTCCATCCTGACTAGCCGCCGTTCCGTCGCCCAGGCTCACCGCCATCTGGGCCACCGCCCCGGCTCACCGCCATCGCAGCTGATCGCCGACGCTCCGGTTCATGCCTGTTCCTATCGTACTCATTACTATCTCCACTCCCTGAAATTACCGAGGATCATTGCGACCCCAACGCCACCGGCGTTCTCAAGTGCCGCGCCGCGCCCTCGGCGGCGACGGCGGTGGTGGCGGAGCGCAGGCCGGAGGAGGCGCCCGTCTGCATCCGCACGGAGAAGCTCGCGCGGCCCCACCGCACTCGGGCATAAATCTCGCGGGAGTCGGGGCGTAAGATTGTAAATTTGGTCGTCGCGGCCTCCGTTTTGCTTCGCGTCGGCGCGGCTGTTTCTTTTCCCTCGGCCCTCCGGCGCCACCGCCGCCTCCTCCTGCGGCAAATCGCCCGGAGCCTCTCCGTCTTCTGCAAGAAAACAAGCCCCTCCTACTCCTGCTGCAACGCCACCGCCGCCCACGCCGCCGCCGCCGCTGGCCGGCCGCTCGCGCGTCCCAGATCGATGCGCACAACGGCGGCAGAATAAGGGGCGAGCAAGAGACGCTGCCCTACAGCCGCAAATGGAACGACCTCGCGAACCCTCCATTCAACGCGGCGCTATTCATTTCTTCGGACTGTGACGTAGTACCCAGTAATCTCCAAAAATTAGTAGCATTCCAAAATAAGTTCCTAAGAAAGACCCTCAAGGTTTATTCCCAATTCATCGCGAGTTAAATATTCTGACACTAAATAAACACATACGTAAAATAGATGACCATTTCTATCAAAATCTTTACTCTTCACCCTGTTCCACAATTTTTTCATCAGGGCCGTTGTGTTTCATAGCCCCGAATTAAATCAAGGTTCACCAAGGATAGACTAAGACCTCAGTAACTTCTGTTTCACATCTTTCCTAGTGCTGACTAAACTTCCATCACTACACTCCAGACCAAACCTTGAAGCCTGAACAAATCTACCAACCATTAGACCATGTTCACGAGTAGGAATAAATACTCTTTCTACATGGATGTCCATATCCAAAACGTAAAATGCAAAATTTCGAACGAGAAGAAAAATATAAGAAAAATTCTACGGACTGTGATATACATGCGACATTATATTAATTTATATTTATAATTATTATGGTTAATATTGATACATTGATATTAAGTTCAATACGAATTTCACTATTTCATTTCAAATATATTCTTTCTAAGACGACAGACTCAGGAACTTTTTATAATTCATATATTGATAACAGTTGTTAAAATTGACAGCCTCAACAAACACGCGATAGTACACACGGTTTTCTCTTCATTTAAATAAATGTGTTCTATTGAAACAACGGAGGGTGAGATACAGTTATGAAGTTTATAAACGCATTCGCATTAATCGGATTTTTATAGGACTGGCGAAGTTTCACTTGTGAGAAGAGAATTAAAGCTGTAGATATGAATTGTAACGTGATAATTACGTTGACACATTTTATGGCGCGAAACAAATTTCGTACTTTCTCGGATACCAGACTTCAATTCCTGGTAATTCACTTGAAATGTGGAAACGAGCATAGGTAAAAACGAGCATAGGTAAAACAGAGAATTGACACTAATGAAGCGCTGTGCCTAGAAATTTGACAATGCCATAAGATCCTGACAGCGTAGTCACTTTCTGACTCTCCTTGATTGTATTAAGTTGCTCGTAAATTGGTTAGATATTGCAAAAATATTTTATAATCTGGTATTTGGTTTTGGAATTTGTAAGACGCAAGAAGTAATGCACTGAAGTAGGGTTTCACGACGTTTCTCATCGATGGAACGAAATTGAAATTACATTCTTTTATGTCAGATTGAAAAGTGTCAGTATCAGAACTACAGAACTATTGTACTAACGTTCTTCTTTTACCTTTCCGTTTTATTTTCTAGTCTCCGCAGCTGGAACGAAAGGAAGGTAAAAACTAAATTAAAGTGGTTAAAATACCGCTGAGGATTCTCAATCATTTATTCATTTAACGTCAAAAAACAGTTAAAAACTGTTTGACGAACTGTAGGACAGAAGTGCAATATATGTACGTTTACTTGACCTCTCGAGTCCCTCCTAAATAATGAATACAGGTAGGATCGAACGTTTTTGCCAGAATGGTTAAACAAATATTCGCTTCGTTATAAAATAAATATTACCAAAGAAAAATGAGTTATAGGTTTTGACTATCACCCCTGATCGTGAGTGAGTGAAGCAATCACTTACTGCCGCGAGAAAATGGAGAACCATTACGTAAATGACTGCAATCCCCACTGAGCTCAAGAAAACGTACGCAGATAGTGAAGTTATATTTATGTCCAGAAGCAAAATAAGAGGCCAGCTGACCATTCGCTCAAAGGATCAGAGAAACTGAACGAAAACCCATTTTGAATTGGGGTAATTGACATAGAAGCTGAGGTACTATACTTGTTACACGCATGTTTAGTCTTACAATTAAACAGTACAAATGGTAACTTACGCATTAAATTTCAATTAATGCGTTAGTTAAAATCAATTTCCCTTTCCGTTTTGATGCTCGGTATAGTCTCTAATTGCATAGAAAGAGTTATGCAGCCGAAAAGATTTTACTTGTCACAGAATATGCATCATTCAATACCGTAGTGTTGTTAAGCAACGTACAGACGTTTTGTTCAAAACAAATATTCCGGTACCAAGGACCAACACAACGTGGATTCTGCCTACACAACGTTTAAGAAGTAATTTATTAAATATAGAAGCAAGAATTATACACTTTTTCACTGTCAGAGACTACAAACGAATTTTTAATGTCGACAAATTTCCATTTTTCGCTGTAGCATTAGATCACTTTTTCTGAAATTTGTAGTAACTAGTTGAACGTGGCGTCGCCGACGCTGTAAACTGTTTTAAAAGTATTTTCATGTGTTGAAAATGTCTTTCATAGTTCATTTATTTCATGCCTAATTTGTTAAAATACGTTCTTACAGTATTTGGCATTGAAGCTACCTATGAATCGTAGTAGCTGTTAATGTTATACTTCCGTTCAAAAATTCCCAACATCCAATGGCCTAGAACATTTCCTCCATACGGGCTATGAACTGGCAATATTTCAATTTCAAAATTATAATGACCGTAAAAAATACTTGCAGAAATGGATCATGCGAATAGTTAGAATTTAGCACAGCAATATTTTTACGTTTTGTTTCTAATATCAACACAAATGATCACCTGTAACCTGTTCTTCTGCGTTATTCTGTATTCCTATTATACGATCATTCTCCTTTAGTTCGGAAAATTCTGACGCAAAAGCTTCCACATTTTTGTCCCGTCTTTTTTTAAGATTTTAAAACTCCACAAAATCAGTCTGATTTGTAGGCGAATATATATATATATATATATATATATATATATATATATATATATATATATATATATAT